>JACEFZ010018825.1:0-65000 GCA_014155875.1 Cepaea nemoralis | reverse complement strand
GGGTAATGCATTTCTATTCCGTATAATGGCAGGCGATGAATCATCGTGTCACCACTTTTTGCCGAGCAGCAAAAGAGAGAGCATGCAATGGAAGCATGCTGGATCACCAAAAGCCAAAATAAATTCAAGTTACAGGTTTCCGCTGGTAAGGTTATGCTGAGCGCATTTTGTGACCATGAAGGGCTATTATTGGCCGACTTTAAAGAACCTGGTGTCAAAATCAACTATACCCACTACATGCAAACAATAGACAAGATGCAAAAATCTATCAAGAATAAACGACCCGGCATACTTTCTCGCGGCGTGATTTTGTTGCCCGATAATGCTCGTCCGCATGTCGCAAAAATTGTGCAGGAAGCATTAGCAAGAAAGAAGTGGGAAATTCTGCAACATCCAGGCTATGGTCCTGAATTGTCTCTATGTGGTTTTCATTTATCGGACCTCTGAAATAAGCTCTCAAGGGGCAACGATTTCACACAGATGCAGACGATATGAACGCGGTAAACACTTGGTTCAGTTAGCAGCAACAATTCTTTTTTTACGGACGGCATTCACCGCCTACCTAAGCAATGGGATGCTTGCCTGAATGCATACGGCGACTTCTTCTGACCAACCCATGGTGCATAATTCATTCAAAATGAAAGCTTTGTTTAATTCTACAACACCTGTTAATGTTTTTTTTTTCTTCATGCTTTTGTAATAAAGCCATTTAAACGGGTTTCAAATGAACGACCCTTATATATATATATATATATATATATATATATATATATATATATATATATATATATATATATATATATATATATATATATATAAAACAGTAAATCAAAACAGAGGTCTAGGTTTAAATAACAGAAACCCCGGGAAGGTTAACCCGGTCAACAAATGCCCGCAGAAGTCGGATGTGTCGGCCTAACGGCGGAAGAACGCAGCTCTGCTGTAAACAGGCACAACGCAATCACATCCGGAAAAAAAACTCCGGATGAACGAAGAAGAAGAACGAAGAAGAAGAAATAACAGAAAAACAAAAACAAGATAATAGTCGCAAATAAATAAATAAATAAATAAACATAAGGGAATCTCCTTGGCAAAGTGGTCGAGCCGTCTGCCTCGCCCTCCAAAGTTTCAGGTCTCGATTACGTGCTACGTCTTTCGGTTCACGAGTGCATTTTTTCTCTGAAACTCCTGGGGGTTGTCGCTGGAGCTATGGAGTTCGTGCTTTGTGCGACTGCTTTTGGCCTACCGCCCTGCAGAAAGAGACCGAATCATATGGAATAAAATCCGGTGCAATGAAGTCGATCCTCTCAACTGTTAAAACTCTTTTTTATAAACATAAATGCCTTCCCAAATGCAGATTGAAAGTTATAAGAACTAGGCTATAGAAGCCAATGTATTTATGTATTTGGATATTTTGAAACAGAAGATGCAAGAAGTTAAATGCGTAATAGTCCTTGCAAAAGAAGCATTTCTTCCTCTTCTTCTTCTGCATTCATCCGGAGTTTTTTTTTTTTTCGGACGTGATTGCGTTGTGCCTGTTTACAGCAGAGCTGCGCTCTTGCTCCGTTAGGCCGACACATCCGACTTCTTCGGGCATTTGTTGACTGGATTAACCTTCATAAGATAGAGAATATTCTGTGCAATATATCTTTGTCAATTGAAGTGAGAAATGATAGTCTTTCTCGTATATGAAAAATTTTTTTTTGCATATCCTTTACAGGACATCGTTGTCAACATCAGCATCTTTCAGCTGATTGTTGATTTCTTGGCAAGATTACTCTCAGTAGTTTGCCATTGCTTTCTGAGCGGCCGGCTCACATACCCTGTAAGTTACCGACGCGATTCGAACCACTGCTGATTTCACCGTCGTCACGTTACTTACGAGAGTATACGAGATTACGGAGAAAAGTTGCTAACCTCTAGGCCAGGAAGCCGGCCTCGTATATGAAGCCAATCCTAATTTAATGAAGGGAATCATGGACAATTAGTAGATTAATGAGAAATTATGTGAAGGTGCAGCGGTGTGGTTGTATAGCGAATGATAATACCATGGATGGTTTTAAAATCTACGTGAAGATATTCTGTATAAAGTTAACACACATACAAGATTGGTTACTCGCTT
This sequence comes from Cepaea nemoralis, assembly GCA_014155875.1. Lineage (NCBI taxonomy): Eukaryota > Metazoa > Mollusca > Gastropoda > Stylommatophora > Helicidae > Cepaea > Cepaea nemoralis. The sequence continues at coordinate 62,878 of JACEFZ010018825.1, read as the reverse complement.
CAGAAGTAGTCAGTCCACATTATGTGGGGACGTCACGAGAAAGGGAAAGCGTAAGCACACCATTGTAGCATCGAATTAAACTCGTTCCTGCAGCGAGACACTGTGGTCATTTGGAGGTGCAGGTTCAAGTCCCGGTGAGTAACTATAGTTTTAAATTTTTATTTTATTTTTATTGTTGGGGGGGGGGGGGGGTTCTAACATATCCTCTTGTCTCTACTTCTGCCTTGTACTTCTATAAGAGCCAAGCAATACATGTATTTATTTCTGAATTGCGATAGCGGGGAAGGTAGTGAGGAAAAGAGACAGGGGAAGATCGAGACACAAAATGCTGCACTTTTAGATATCACGGACCCTGATTAGGGAGGTGACTTTTATATTTATTGCTTCCCCGGTTTATTTTGTTAAGTTACAAACATCAGCAGGAAAAACAAAGGAATACATCTGCAGGTAGCGGCAGGTGCCGGAAAGCCATAGCGGCGATTACACTTATTACCACATCCAGCAGCCCTGATGATGATTAGCCAGATAGCTTAGCCTTTGGTCTTTACCTGTTCGCAAACCTGGGAGATGAGCATCTCGTGCCGCCTGGCTGCTCTTATCTAGCTTCTCTCACATATTACTGGGTAACCACATGTGATACATAGTAACATCAACACAACGGAATTAAAGTTGAGTCATCGTAATCTTTCTAGCGAGCAATGACATATTGTGGCATCAATGACTTAGTATTGTGTATTATACTGCACAGGAAGAGTCTGGTCGACTGCACAGAGCTCTTTTTATGTATAGCTTATGTAAGTTTCCTTCCTTCAGGGCAGCTGTTGTGGAGTTTTTGTCTATAGAAATATACCCATAAAAAATGGAGTTCTCTACAGTAATGTACCTATAACCAGTGGAGTGTTTCTAAAGTAACATGCCTTTAACCAGTGGAGTGTGTCTCAAGTAACATGCATATAACTAGTGGAGTGTGTCTAAAGTAACATGCCTATAACCAGTGGAGTGTGTCTAAAGTAACATACCTATAACCAGTGGAGTTTTTCTAAAGTAACGTACCTATAACCAGTGGAGTTTGTCTAAATTAACATACCTATAACCAGTGGAGTATGTCTAAAGTAACATGCCTATAACCAGTGGAGTGTGTCTAAAGTAACATGCCTATAACCAGTGGAGTGTGTCTAAAGTAACGTACCTATAACCAGTGGAGTGTGTCTAAATTAACATACCTATAACCAGTGGAGTGTGTCTAAAGTAACATACCTATAACCAGTGGAGTGTGTCTAAAGTAAAATGCCTATAACCAGTGGAGTTTGTCTTTAGTAACGTACCTATAACCAGTGGAGTGTCTCTAAAGTAACATACCTATAACCAGTGGAGTGTGTCTAATGTAACGTACCTATAACCAGTGGAGTGTCTCTAAAGTAACGTATCTATAACCAGTGGAGTTTGTCTAAAGTAACATACTTATAACCATTGCCAGTCCAGGCCAGTACTTATGTGCTGTGTTAAACGATGACCTAGACAAATCATATTTGCCTCATCGCGGATGTGAAGTTCCAATAATGGGGTGGCACATCATGCTGGTTCCTGAGGGAGGAGAGTTCTATAATACAGTCCAGGCGAAGATGGCGCTTCAGTGTCGGCTAGGGAGGAATGTCTCTACATCAATCTCCATAGTCAGCATAGATGCAATCTCTTCTCAGGGTGGAAATATTAGTATCAATGCACAGGACTTAATAGCTTTTACTCAGTCTCCAACGGAATTCACGAATTAATCAACTAACCAAATCAACAAACCAACCAATCAGCCAATCTACACTTCTCCATCCATCATGTGCCATGCCGGTAAGCGTGGGCGGTCACGACTGGCCATTTCACTCGATCACAAGAGTCGTGGATCAGCTCCGTTTAGGGTCTCGACCATGCCACTTGGTCAAGCCATCCAGATATTTACTTCTCGGTCTTCCCCTTGGTCTGTTCCCTTCGATCTTGCCAGTTGTCACCAAGTTCTCCAATTCATTTCTTCTCATAACATGTCCAGAAAAGATTTGACTGTCTACGTCTAATGACTCTAATCAGTTTACGTTCTTCAGTTGTTTCATGAAGGACTTGTTGATTGGTTTTTCTGTCTGTCCATGGTATTCTTTGCATTCTCCTCAGAAACCACATTTCCGCAGCCATCATATGTTTTTTTCAGCTTGACTGCTCATTGTCCAAGCTTCACATCTATACAAAAGTACAGGCTCTATGTAGCACCTCAACACTCTTTTTCTCGTTTCAGTTGACATCTTTTTATTGGTCAGTATGTTTTTCATCTTGCTAAAGGCTACCTTCGCAATGGAAATTCTTGTTCTAATCTCTTCAAGGCATCTCCCATCAGATGTTATGACTGTTTCGAGATAATTGTACCTATTCATTTGTTGAAGACTATTCCCATTTTCTTGTATATTACATTGTGGTATTTCCTTCTTCCCAGTGACGACCGTAATCTGCGTCTTTTTACAGTTTAATTCTAACCCTAGTTATTCACTGTGTGCAACGGCCGCATCTACTAATTGTTGCAGATCCTGCCCATTGTCTGCAATAAGTATTGTATCATCTGCATATCTAATGTTAATGATGTTTCGTCCTCCGATGATGATTGCATTTATATCTTCTACATTTCTGAAAATATGTTCAAGATCTGGAGACATTGCACATAACTGTCTCACACCTCTCTTAATAGGCTGATATTGTCCCACTTCATTATTAATCCTTATGGCAGCTTTTTGTTTGCAATATATGTTTTTTTTAAAAAATAAGTCAAATGTCCTTCCCAACAATTTATAGATCTTCAAGCATCTCTACCATGTTGAATTGTCTTACTCTATCGAAAACCTGTGTCAATAAAGCATGGATGTATATCTCTGTCTACTTCTGTTGATAGTTCAATTAATGTCTAAAACATATACACAGTATTTACTGTACCCTTGCCGTCTACAAACCTACATTGTTCTTCTCTTATTTCGGGTTGTATTTTCTTCATGACCCTTTGCGTAATAATTCTTAGCAGAATCTTCTTGATTTGGCTCATTATACTAATTATTTGACGCTGATCACACTCAAAGGCTTATGATTTCTTTGGGATTGCAATAAATATAGAATTACATAATTCAGGAGGTATATCTCCAGTATCACATATTGTGTTCAGCAGACTAATGACTTGGTCTATTCCACATTCTTCTAAGGCATTGATCATTTTTGTTATGATGTTGTTTCAAACCGGGGATTTTGCCAGTTTTCATATGGTTATGAGCATTCTGAACTTCCATCTTCAAAACTGATGGTCCTTCATTACTATTCCGAATATTCTTCTCTTGCATAACCATTAAGTTTTTCATATAATCTGACCATGCATGTAAAATCTGTTCTTTTTCTATTATGATTTTTCATCTTTTCTTTTCAGGTAGCCTGTTGATTTAGGTGTTCTTTTATTAGTAAGCTCCTGAATTATTTTGTGCATTATTTTTGTCTTTTTACTGTTGTTTTGTTTTTCAGTTTCTGTGCAGTTGTTCTCAGGCCATGCTTCTCTTGCCCCTTTACATAATGTTCTGACGTTTCTGTGAATTTTTAAATAGTTTTCAGGATTATATTTGTTGTGTCTTCTTGTTTCCATTATTCGTAAAATTTCTTCAGTCATCCATATCTTACGACCTACTTTCTTTCATTTTGGTATAGTTGTTTCTGCGGCCAAACGTATTAAATTGTTCAACATTTCCCACTGATCATCCACATATCGAAATAGGATCTCTAGATCAGATAATATATCAAATCTGTTCTTAACTTCAATATTAAAATTGGCCTCACAATTTTTTTTTCATATCCCTTACAGGACCTTGCAGTCAACATCAGCATTTATCCGTTGCTGTTGATGTACTAGGCAAGATTACGCTCAGTAGTTTGCCATTGCTTTCTGAGCGCCTGGCTCATATACCGCGTAAGTTACCAACGCAGCGAGAACTGCTACCGATTCTCGCGCAGATTACGTTACTCACGAGAATTTACGGGATTACTGAGAAAGACGTTAACCCCTAGGCCAGGATGTATATTTGACTTTCTTTAAATTTATCTTTAATGTGCCTGTTGTCAATCTGTGATCACTGAAACAGTCTGCATTGGGAACTCTTTTAGTGATTGTTAACGCATTTCGAATCCGTCTGCTAATCAGGATGTAATCAATCTGGTTTCTAATAATGCTGTCAAGACTCCTCCAGGCGCACAATCTTGTTGGATTTGCTTAAACCGGGTGTCTCAGAGAATTAGTTCATGCACTTTTGCTAATTCTATAAATCTGTATCCACTCTCGTTTCGTTCTCCCAAACCATGTTTGCCTACTGTGTATCCATCGCCTTGATTTCCTACTTTCGCATTGAAGTCACCCATTATGATGTTTATTTCTGAATTTGTGCATATCTTCAAAAAATTCTCCATATCATTATAAACTTCCTCTATACTATCTTCACTGCTTTGTACTGTTGGGTCATGTATTTGAATGACGTTTAATTTTACCAATAGAACTCTGTCTGACACTGCCCAATATCCTTTAACAGATGTTCATGTGTTTTTTTTTTTTTAGATCCAAGATAATTGCTACACCTCTTTGCCTTTCCTATCCCCCAGAATATATAATCTTAAAATTCTTCCCTGCCTCAATCCCTGTTCCTTTCCATCTCGTCTGACACATTAACAAAATATATCAATCACGAAGACAATCTTAAAAAAAAAAGAAGAAGAATTGAGCAAAACCTACACACATCAACACACACACGCACTCACACACAGATTATATATATATATATATATATATATATATATATATATATATATATATATATATATCTGCAGGCTTCATTGATCTTTGACATTCACCTACTATGGTCAACCCTTTACTGGCCCGCATTCATGCATTTTATGGAGATCCAAATGGGCATACTTTGTAGTTTTCACTCTCAGCCCACCATCATATCTCCATTGCTGCCAACAATGTTTCCCGCCTTACTTTCCTCCCCTTCTCCACGTATTTACATCAAATCTTTACTGGACCGTTCCTTTCCCTTACCCTTGTCCCCATCATACCGCAGACTCTCATGGCTGTCTATATAAGTCTATCAACGGCAAGATTCATGTTAGTATCACATCTTGGGATTCTGAAATAAGTAGCATGTTTTTTTTTCTGTTCTTGTTTACCAATAGAACTCTGTCTGACACTGCCCAATATCCTTTAACAGATGTTCATTTTGTCTTTTTTTAGATCCAAGATAATTGCTACACCTCTTTGCCCTTCCTCTATCCGTTCATTGTACTTACTTAAACATTGTTTTCCCCATTCTTATCACTTCGGTTATTATGCCATAATGTAGCACTGTGGTGTTATTCCTGTGAATGTATGCTGTTTTTGTGTATTTGTTTGCTGATGAAGGCTAGTCGATGCAACGTTCGATATTTTACTTTAATTTAAATAGTTATTTCCACATATATTTTGGCTATTGCGTCTGAACCACCGACACCCCATACCATTGAAATTAATGCAAATCGCCAGAAGCTTATTTCGAACCCTTCACTCGGCATGACGAGGAGCTACTGTATAAAACTGCGCACCTCACTATCCTAAAGTTAGAGATGCCGATTGTAATATGTTCTAGAAAGTAGGTCAGCATGGCTAAATGAATAAGAACGCGTGTTCTTAAACACCCGGTGTGCTGGTGCCGAGGTCCCTACACCGGACAGTTAACTTTGGGACATAAATTACAAGTACCTCTGAAGTCGGAATGGTTTCGCCTGATGGCGATTGACACTGTTAATAGGGAAAGCTAATCCACACGCAAAATTCAGTCCAGCAATACTAGAAGTAGTGTGTATGGACTACGCTTGAGTTCAAAGCGAGCGGGAGCAAAATAACAATATATACCTAGAAAACCGTAAATAACATTAATAAACAAACATCACAGACGTGAGTTCTCCACATTCTCTTTTATTCACTTAAAAAAGAAGCCAAAATACTGACCAAATGAGCATTATACATATCATGTGGGAATGAAGATTACTATGGGCACCTGGCTACGCTACATTATACAAACTTACGCAGGCTATATTTGGAATAGAATTTATTTAACATAAAGCAAATGTACATTCTGGCACAATATATTTATGCAGCAAATTATGGGTACTTCATTTCACCGAGTGCTTAAACGGCACAATAAAAGGTAATGTGATTACATTTGACAACTATGTAACAGTTTGTATTTCACATCTTATGAACATAGTACAGCAATCAAGGTAATAATAATTGAACTGGTATTTCAAATGCTGGCACAAGTAGCAGTGACTATACCATGCCGTAAAGTAGCTTCAAGATGATGATGGTCATTGTGGTGATGACGATGGTGAATGAGTTAATACACTAGTTATTTTTACTATAGCAAATACATAGTACTTTGTTTGACCATAGCAGATACATTATATTTTATTGATTTATTGACTATAGCAAATACATTGTATTTTATCGATTTATTGACTAAAGCAAATACATTGAAGTTTATTGACTATAGAAAATAAAATTACTTGATTTACTACAGCAAATACAAAGCACTTTACTGACTAAAGCAAATACATATAGTTATATTGACTATGTCAAATGCACAGTACCTTATTGACTATAGCAAATACATAGTACTTACCAAAATAAATACATAGTACTTTATTAATTATAGCCAATACATAGTACTTTATTAACTATAGCAAATTTATAGTACTTAACTGGCTACAGCAAACACATTAATACGGTTTCTCAAACGCAAATACTTAAGCATAAAATATTATACAGAAAATGCAAAATATTACTCCGGTTATTTTAAGGGAGACGCAGAACGCAGTGACTAGTACAATTGCCTGCCAGCATGTTAGTCTTGAGTTCGAATTTTTCCACGAGGTGGGAAATCTGTTTTTGACTGCTCCTAGATCAACCCAGCCAAAATTGGGTACTAAAAAAATAACCCAGGAAATAAAAGTGGCTGTAGTGGTAATGAAAACACTACCCAAGCGCCGTTTGGTCTAAAATTATATGTCTAGCATCATACTCTCAATGTTCCTCAAGGTGAGAACATAAGTCCCTTTTGTGTTTACTGTAACGTTGCTTTACGCTGTGTGTAAATGCTTTTATAAACTCTAATAATAGGGTGTGTATTTCAAGAACAAGACATCCTTGAAGCTCAATTTGAAACTTAAGCAGCATATCGTCATTATTATGAATTTCATAAATAAACACAAATGTATTGTTTATCTCTCATAGAAATAAAAGAAAGAAGTAGAGACGAAAGGACGTTCTAGACCAGTGGTTCTCAGCCTTTTTTTGGCCCATGCACCCCTTCACCATATGTTCGGAATGTAATTCCCGCCTTTCGTATTTCCTCCCTATAACCCCCCCCCCCCCAATCCCTACACAGTATATGTAAAAATGGAAGCTAAATTTAATAACACATACTAGAACAAGTCTAGACGTCAACATAAAACCTGATTTGCGGGACTTCTTACGTTATAAACCTAATTTTAGAAGGGTGAGACGTACAGAACTGTAAAATATGGAGGGAAAAACAATATTAAGTAATCGGTTCTTGTATTAACGCGATGTTGAAATAATCTTAACACCCCCCCCCCCCTCGCAAACCCTAAAATCCCCTTACCCCCCATCCCCTGGGGGGGGGGGGGGAAATCCCCACCGGTTGAGAACCACTGCTCTAGACAATATAAAAATTGAAAGCTATAGTTACCGATTCAAACTTGTCACCTCACCAACGCCTCGCTGCAGAAACACGTGTACTTCGACGCATGACCAACTAGACACCCCTTATTATGAATATCAAACGCGGACAACCATCAAGCGCTATCATCCCATTGGAACATGATTGCGTCTGTTTTGTAAAGGATTATGCAATGATACACAGACCAAATGGGACTAAAAGATGAGGCTGACCATGTAAAAGATGGACAGAGGGAATAACAGAGTCCATGAGAATCTCCATATACTCGTATGAATCCCATAAATGGACACTACCCTGTTGTTTATAATTCATCTCGACACCGCAAGTTACAATAGGAATCTGATGAGATGATGCAAAGGATCATCATTGCTAGAACCGTATATCCATAGCACCTTAAAACGTGAACAAGGATCTTTTACTTTACTACCATCATTTATGGTCAGTGCAGGATTACTTTCATTTATAGTAAGTACAGCACTATCTTCATTGATAAGTGCAGTACTACCTTCATATATACTGAGTGCAGAACTACCTTCATTTATAGTCAGCGCAGAACTGTCTTCATTTATAGTCAGCGCAGAACTGTCTTCATTTATAGTCAGTGCTCTACTACCGTCATTTATGGTCAGTGTAGTTCGGATTCGGCTAGTGGATACTCGCGAGAGTGACGCAATCCCGACTACTGTCAAACTGTCATTTACTGCCAATATAGTACCTTGCGGTGTATTGCAGGGTTGTCTTGAGCCTGGGGAATGAAGGCCGCCTGGCTAGTGCAGTCGCCTCGAAGTGTGCAGGTTACAGTATTCTTTTAGCCCCCGACTGAAAAAAATACTCCACACCTTACAGAAGATTCGAACCTGGGTCTCCCTAAGGAGAATCCGGCATTCTAGTCACTCGGCCAACCGCTTCTCCACTCTTATTCCGACTACACGACCTGGTATTCAAGATGGTGGCATCTTCGAGGTCAGGAGCGGAGATATAACAAACTCATAATTTCATCAGTGAGCAGAGCTACCTTGGCATGGCGGCTGCTATTCTCAGGATTTCTCAATGAGTGCTCCACCCAGTGTTGGCATCTTTTCTTCATCTCTTAAATGAGTTGAAATTGTCTAAATCTCTCCATGAGCTGATTGGTGATTCTGTCATACCATGTCAGTCCCACTATTATCTACACCGGCACTTGTACCTTGCGGTGTCGAGGTGAAGTATAAACAGCGGGAGAGTACCCGCTTATGGGCTTAATGTATCGATATTCCCAAGGGTCTACAAGGTGTGGACTGCGCTTGGCCCTGCAGCCAATAGGGTTAGGATCGACTAGCCTCTCCCAGGAGGGGTAAAAAATTAAAAACTAGTAGCCTGCCAATGACCCGCATAATACACAAGTCAACCCCACCTCCACGCGGTGTAGACTGGGAAACCATGACCACGAGGTCATGGACTAACGGGGATATGGCTCGCCATGGGGGACGGACTCACTACGGTCAGATTTGTGTCCTAAACCTGCAACTGGCCCAGCAAGCCGGCAGGGGATCTTCATACTGCTCGTAGAAAAATTAAGAAATATCGTTGTAGTTATATCAGCACACACACACACACATACACACACACACACACACACACACACACATATATATATATATATATATATATATATATATATATATATATATATATATATAGAGAGTGTGTGTGTGTGCGTGTGTGTGTGTGCTGACGAAGGATCTAGCCGAAACGTCCGTCCATTTTGTCACTTGTGATTGTTTCTAGTACAGCTTACCAATTCTGCTTCTCATTTTCATCGCTTTAATCCTATATATGGACACCTGGATTGCACAGTGGACTGGAGGCCAGCATGGCCGAATGGATATGAACGCATGTTCTTAAACATCCGGTGTGCTGATTCCAAGGTAAAGAATTCAACTCCTACACTTGACAGTTGGACTAAAATGTCGACGTCTCATCCTTGACTTTAGGACGTAAATTACAAGTACCTCTGAAGTCTGTGTGGGTTCCCTGACGGCGAGGGACACTGTTAACAGGGAAAGCTAATCCACACGCAAAATTCTGTCTAACACTACTAGAAGCTCAGTGGAGTGCACGCTCACCAGCCTACCACATGCTGACATATTTTAATCCCCATTGAGGCAGGTTTAATTTTTTTTTTTTTAATTAACGATTAGGTCTCCCAGGTCGTCTAAGCCTGAAATAGATGTCAGGAAATGTCATAGAAGGTAATAGGTAATAGCAACAGGCGTGACATTGGCCATATCACCCGCCAATTGGGTGATTGCTCTATGATACATATGTGTCTAGTTCCGAGTGTCCAGTGAGCATTAAGCCACGTAAAAAGGTCTTGACATGTGTGTATATGTTAATAAGTGACCAAAAAGAATAAGTAAGCAACAGTAAAACCGTGACATATAGAAATGACCACAAGACTGTAATGGGAACATAAAAACGAAAGCCTGTTAAATTAAATATGAGAAGGGGGTAAATGCAACATGCTCATATATGCGGAGTAATCCATTAGACAAATAAAACAAAATCAATGAAATAGAATAGAATGATTCTCAAACAGGCTAATACAGGAAGTTAAAAGTTAGTTGCATATTCTTTACAGGACATCACAGTCAACACCAGCATTTTTGTTTGTTGTTATAGTGATCTCTTGGCAAGTTTACGTTCAGTAGTTTGCCATTGCTTTCTGAACAACCGACACCTATTACCATCTTGTTAAAAATACCAACTCAAGTCAGTCTGCTGCCAAATCGCCCGCTGCGTTTCGAACGTTGGTATGCGGGATTACGAACTGCGTCCGTAAGTTCTTCACTACGGAGCGGGCAATACAAGAAGTCTGGGTGTATAACTAAACAAGCTAGATCATAGCAGTGACATTTTCATTATTGTCTGTGCTTGTTTACTTCATTACATCATTAACTTTGTTGTTTATGGTGGTTTTTGGAATCCATCCAGAGGTGTGTGGCATTTAGCGTAACAGCTTCACAGCATATTCCTTTTTTATAGTGTCTTCTTAAACTACTGAACGTAAAACTTGCCAAGACATCAACAGCAGCTGAAAAAATGCTGGTGTTGACTGCAATGTCCTGTAAATGATATGCGAAAATAAAATAATGGCTTCTTGGTCTTCATGCTGAGAACATTTAGCATAACAGCTTCACGTCATTTCCTTGTTTTGTTTTTCTTTTTTACATTCTTCTGCGCTTGTTTTTTTTTTTTTTTTTTTTGCGCTCACTCGCTATGAACTCAAGCGTAGTCCATACACACTAGTTATATTAGTGATGGAGTGAATTGTGAATTTCTGCGCGTGGATTAGCTTTCCCGATTAACAGTGTCCCTCGTCATGAGACGAACCCACTCCGACTTCAGAGGTACTTGTAATGTACGTTCCCAAATCAAGGACGACACGTCAACATTTTAGTCCATCTGTGCGGTGTAGGGGATGAACCGCTTACCTCGGCATCAGCACACCGGATGTTTAAGAACACGCGTTCTTACCCATTCGGCCATGCGAACCTGCATGTGCTTGTTTATATCGTAACGTAATTAACTTTCTGGTATAAGGTGTATCCACCCGGAAGTGTGTGTCATTAAGGGTAACAGCTCCCCGTCATTTCCCTTTCTTATAGAGGTTTTTTGCAGTCTTCATCTCGGGGACATTTGGTGTAATATCCTCAGATCATTTCCCTGACTTCTTCTTATAGTCTACATCTCGAGGACAATTATTCCATCTTGGGGAAATTTGGTGTAACACCTCGAATCTTTTCCCTTTATTCTTCTTGTAAAGTTTTCAACTTCAGGACATTCAGAGCATCTTGAGGACATTTAGTGTAACAGCCTCTAGTCATTTCCCGTTCTTTTTCTTATAGTTTTCATCTTGAGGACAGTTAGAGCATTTTGGGGACATATTTAGTGTAACAGATAAAGATGACAATGTTTTCAGTTTCCAGATATGATGCTATTTACGACCCAGGTTTCTTGTAGAATTTCTGTACTTTTTGTCTTCCCGTTCCACGATATTTTGAGAACCTTTCTGTCGCATTTACGTCCAAATGCCTTGATATTCTTCTCTAATGATTGCGAAATCGTCGATGTCTCTCAACTCTGTATTGCCAAATGACTTATGCTTGTTCTCCAAAGTACGTTGGCCATATTAGGCAGAAAACAACCCAGAAAGCAGTGGCTAACAACTGAGCGTAATCGTGCCCTAGTACATCAACAGAAGCTGAAAAATGCTGGTATTGACTGCAACGTCCTGTAAGGAATATGCAAAATTAAAAATAAATATTAAACAGCACAGTGGCTTAGGTGATGGATGACGTGGTTTTTGGAAGAAGAGGGAGAGAGAGGGGGGGGGGTGTTGAAACAGCAGGAAGCTAGGCACAGGACGCTGCTGACACTTTGTTCCATGAGGCTGCAGACCGGACAAGGAAGCCAAACACTTTTCAATGGGTTGTTTTGAGAAATACATACTGCAAAGGACTTACTATGTGATGAATAATAATACATAATGAATCTCGGTAGCACTAGTGGCCAGCGCGCTTGCATGATGACGTGGTGGTCACGTATTCGAATCGCCTTCGGATTTTTAAAAATGAACTGAGCTTCCACGTCAACTCAGCCTAAATGGGTACCAAATAATTTCATGGAAAGGAAAGGCGGTCGGCATGGCATTGATCATTTAACCCATCTAGTAAATCAACAGACAGCTGAAAGATGCTGCTGTTGACAGTGATGTCCTGTAAAAGGATATGCAAATTTTAAAAAAAAGAGAAAAGTATCGATCAGTCTAAACTTATGGCGCTAGCATGATATACCTAAAGTCCCTCATGGCATGAAAGGTATCGTTTTCATAAAGCTCAGTTACGCACACTCAATATTGATTATATGTAGATTTAACATTAACGTGTACGTAAATATGAGAAACACTGTGGAGGCATAAAGTGAAACACTGTGGGGGAATAACATCATGTTGCCCTTTTCTTAACCATAAAAGATCGATGGGGTGTCATTTTCTTATGTCCTTTATCCACCCATAGATCATACACCCCCCCCCCCCCCCCCCCTAACGAACACACTCCAAGAGTTCTATCCTTTGCAATCTCTTATAGCTCCCTCCGTGTTCTGCACTTACTATTCCCCTGTGTCTTGAATTCCCTTCTCCGCATATTGCTTGCTATATGTCGTGTCGTTCGCTGTGTGGGTTCTAGATAAATAACTTTCTAGTTATACTATTATCTAGATTTCTCAATGTGTGTCCAACCCAACATCCTTTTAACCCCTTGATTCACTGGAATGTGTCTAGTTCCCCATAGAGCTCCTCATTGGTGACTACCATACCCTCTTGGTCCTTGTATGTTGCACAAGCACCAATGAATGAATGTCTGCAGTTTATTAGTAACTGTTTTAGTCGTACTGTGTGTTTCTGACCCATGCAGTAGTGTTGATTTAAGGTTAGTCTTAACAATTCTAAGTTTGGTGTTATGTTCATTTCCATCACTTCATTCGTGTATTCACGACTTACACAAATTTCCTACTGCTAAAACAGCTCCTCTAATCGTTTTCCGTTTTTTTATTTTACTAACTATATATGTTCTCTTGCCATTATATTTTTCATGTTCATATCTCTACATGTTTCACCATCTTCGCATTTACTGCCACCTAGATGGGTGTATGACTCCACCTGTAGCTTGGATTATTCTAATTACCTATGTCTTTCCCCTGTGCATTTTTAAACATAATTATCGTGACCTCCCATCAAATGTCTTGTACTAGGTTTCGTGCGTGAGATAGTTAGTTAGTCGCATATCCTTCACAGGACGTCGTAATCAATCCAGCATTGTTTTGGATGTTTGTGGTCTCTTGACAAGTTTACGTTCAATATTTGTCCAGTGCATTCTGAGCAACTGGTTCCCAACGTCAGTTGGATACTTTGAGCTTCAGAGCTAGTTAGTTAGTTAGTTAGTCACGGTACCAACTTCACAGCAACGGGTCGTCCCCATTATGCTCCGTTCCTGTGCCAGTGAATATCACATAAAACGCTCCCCACTGCCCAATGTGAAAAGTGGAAAAGACAGGAGTCTCGACAAACAACAGCCCGCACAGATACACTGTGCATAATGCCGCCGCCAGAATGTCAACACAATAGTCCCCCACGAAACATCAAGTTTATCTCTGATGGAATCGGCTGTCATTTTCCCATCTGGATGTTTCCTAGATGTTCACCCACATAGTCCAGCAATGGTCTTCAATCCGTCCGTCAGTTTCCATTGAATTATTGTTCTGGCGGCAGTCGGTGTTGTCTTCATAATCCGATTGATAGTTAGTAAATAAAATACAGGTGATGAAAGTCGTCGTTGTCTCCTGTGTTTATTTCAACTTAACTCTTAGTTTTCCCTCACATTTCATGTCTTGACATATTCCCTTTAACCTTTTTAACGCTGAATGATAATATATCTCCATTTGTGACCTGTCATTTGGACAGAAGGTTGAAATATCGCCGTACAAGGATTATCATTTTATTTGTTTCGTTTCGCGGTATCTACTGCAATGGTAATGCTTAGTGAACGGAAATTTACATTTTAACACTTGTTCACCTGACTATGTACCATATTTGGATCAAACCTAATGTTGTTTGGCGGTGAATCAGTTAATACATTTCTATGAGATCCCAACTGGATTCCCTATCAATGCCGTCAGTGGACTTTTCATAGTCTCCAAATCAAATATAAAGTGACGAGTTTATTTCAAATCTATGTTCTAATATTATGCTTATCTTGTCAATTTTGTTTAGGCTCAAACCTGTCTGTGCATACGTTAGCTGTTTACTAATGGCATATCTTAATTTCTGGAGTTTAATCCTGTTTAACATTTTCCCCGGAACAGACAATAGCATGTTTCTTCTAACAGTCGCATTCCTGCGGGTCCTTTTTCCTTGGTAGCTTCACATGACATCTTTCTCTCCAGTCTGCTGCCATTTCTTCAATGTCCAAGACTTTACTAAATAATTTGTGAAGAATCTCAGTCGAGCTGTTTATATTTGCTTCAAAAGCTTCTGCTATAATACTATGTGGACCAGCAGCTTTCCCAGTCTTCAGAAGTTTAATATTCGCCAGGCTCCCATTCTCCAGAAGTTTGATATTTAGTGTGGGGGGGGGGGGGGGGGGGAGAAATGTCTTATTCAGAATTTTTTTTCACTGAGTTTTAGTTAAAAAATAAGCGTTAATTAATGTTATGGTTTTCAAAACCATATTGTCTTTGAATCTGGCAATAAATGGGATATTTAAAACGTATAACCAATGGGAAACGAAGCAAAGAGTTTCAATAGATGGTTTCCAGCCTTGAACATTAAAAAATATCGGTCACAAATACTGTCTCCCGGCTTTGAAAAGTTGAAAATACAGTGGTGTGCACGCCGCGCGCCTGAACGATCCTTCGACAGTTGGAGTTGCAACAAATGAGAAGGATTACCAGTGCAGCCTGATATAACAAAGTCAAGTGACAAAAGCAGGCAAAGGTAGATCCTGCAGAGAAACAGAAACACGGATACACTGTGCATCTATTTTGAAATTGTAAAGCCAAATTTGTATTTGGCGTTGATCTGAGAAAATGTCAAAATGAGACAAACTACTGATAAAAGAATACTCCTAGCCGATACATCTATTACGTTGATGTGGAAGCCAAGGGGTAACTACCACATTAATAAATCCACCGTCTCCCTTAACAAAGTAGGCGTACTGACAACCCCAAAGCTAGGTTTATGAGGGGTGGGATGTTTAAAACAACTCGTGACATGACATCATTTGCTGGAGATTTTAATTATGTGTATCTGAGAATATAGAGAAGATTGTGGTGTTGTTAATATGTATACCTATTATGTGTATACATACACATGAGAATATAGAGAAGATTGTGGTGTTGTTGTTAATATGTATACCTGTTATGTGTATACATACACATGAGAATATATAGAAGATTGTGGTGTTTTTAAATATATACGCACAGGGTACTATATTGGCAGTAAATGACGGTTTATGAATGACCGATAAGTGTATATATACATACATATGAGAATATATAGAGAAAGCGATATATAAGATTGTAGAGTTGCTAAATCTGTATTTTATACTCTTTATCTGAGGATATAGAGACGATTCTCGGCGTGTATCTGTATATCTAATAATACAGAGAAGATTTTAAGGTTATTAAATCTGTATAACTAATGATACAGAGAAGGTGTTGAGGTTGTTATATCTACATATCTAATGATACAGGGAGGATTTTAATGTTGTTATAGCTGTATATCTAATGATACAGAGAAGATTTTAAGGTTGTTATATCTGCATATCTAATGATACAGGGAGGATTTTAAGGTTGTTATATCTGCATATCTAATGATACAGGGAGGATTTTAATGTTGTTATAGCTGTATATCTAATGATTCAGAGAGGATGTTAATGTTATAGCTGTATATCTAATGATACAGAGAGGATTTTAATGTTGTAGCTTTATATCTAATGATACAGAGAGAATTTTAAAGTTGTTATAGCTGTACATCTAATGATACAGAGAAGATTTGAGGTTGTTATGTCTGTACATCTAATGATAAAAAGAAGATTTGAGGTTGTTATATCTGTACATCTAATGATACAGAGAAGATTTGAGGTTGTTAAATCTGTACATCTAATGATACAGAGAAGATTTTGAGGTTGTTAAATCTGTATATCTAATGATACAGAGAAGATTTGAGGTTGTTGTATCTACATATCTAATGATACAGAGAAGATTTTGAGGTTGTTAAATCTGTATATCTAATGATACAGAGAAGATTTGAGGTTGTTATATCTGTACATCTAATGATACAGAGAGAATTTTAAAGTTGTTATAGCTGTACATCTAATGATACAGAGAAGATGTGAGGTTGTTAAATCTGTACATCTAATGATACAGAGAAGACTGTAACGTTGTAATAGCTGTATATTTAATAATGTGGAGAAGATCGTAAAAATTTTAAATAACCCTTTTTCATACAGGTATTCTAAACGCCAATGATGCTTCAATCTCATCTCTTATCATGTTCCTCTTGTACCTTGCGGTGTCGAGGTGAATTATAAACAGCGGGAGAATGCCCACTTACGGGCTTCTTCATAATCTTATCCCGTTACTCCAAAAGTGGGTTGTAGGGGTGTCGTTATGGGGGAATCAATAAACAGAGACTTCCACTGTCCTGTGTCCTCAACAACACACACATGTGTGGAAACACTGCATGTCGTCCGTTCTTTCATGGGAGTACTAGTTGCTCGGGGTTTTCTCTGCCTTCTTCTCCCCCGTTTGTCTTCCCTGTTTGTCCTTACATGTTCCGTTGATGATTACCTTTGAGATGGCGCCATGGCCATTCTAAACGCCAATGATGCTTCAATCTCATCTCTTATCATGTTCCTCTTGTACCTTGCGGTGTCGAGGTGAATTATAAACAGCGGGAGAATGCCCACTTACGGGCTTCTTCATAATCTTATCCCGTTACTCCAAAAGTGGGTTGTAGGGGTGTCGTTATGGGGGAATCAATAAACAGAGACTTCCACTGTCCTGTGTCCTCAACAACACACACATGTGTGGAAACACTGCATGTCGTCCGTTCTTTCATGGGAGTACTAGTTGCTCGGGGTTTTCTCTGCCTTCTTCTCCCCCGTTTGTCTTCCCTGTTTGTCCTTACATGTTCCGTTGATGATTACCTTTGAGATGGCGCCATGGCGTGGGGCGTAGCCAAACTAGGCAGGCTTTCCAAGTTGTCTCCGCTGACATTCGACAGGTTGGTCAGTGGTAAGAATTGTGTTCTCTTAGTGTCATTAAACTTATCTCTATTACCCTTAAGGAATCGTGTTCTAACAATACCATTCTAATTTCTCTATTCCCTATAAAGAATGATGTTCTGATAATGTTATTTTCGTTTCTCTATTTCTGGTAAAGTAATAATGCCATTCTGGTTTATCTGTTTCCTGTAAAAATGGTGTTCTGATAATGCTATTCTAGTTTCTCTATTCCACGTAAAGAATATTGTTCTTGTAATGTATTTCTAGTTTTCTCTAATCGCCGTAAAGAATGGTGTTCAGATATTGTCACTCTAGTTTTCTCTAATCGCTGTGTGAAGCAACCAGGACTGCAAGAGCTGTGAAGAAAAGGCTGGACAGAAAAACCACTGCAGGAGATCCTCCTCCTGAAACATCAAGCTTTCTTTGCCCACATTGTCAAAGAACATTTGGAGCCAAAATAGGCCTTATCAGCAATGTTAGAACTCACGGCTCCATACTTTCAACCCCACTGGATGAAATGAATGGTCACCATCATTCTTGATGGACAAACACAAATCGCTGTAAAGAATAGTGTTCTGATAATAATATTCTAGTGTCTCTATATTCCATGTAAAGAATGGTGTACGTATAGCGTCATTACACTTTTCTCTAATTGCACTAAAGAATGGTATTTTGATAATGTCATTATATTTTTCTCTATTCTCAGTTCCCTTCAGCATAGGCCTTAACCCATATGTCCCTACATGACTGTGTGATATAGTTTCTCAGTAATAATATTGCAACATATACAGAACGCATATGCTCATGTACATCTCTAACATCGTAAACATGTTTAAAGATTTCTATCAGGCATATTCTAGATTTCGACATTTTAAAATACCTTAGCATTGAGTGTCAGGAGGTAAAGGGTTAAATTGCCAGTCTACACAACGTGCGATTTGAACTCGACCCTCGCTAAGGCGCGATGTGTGATGACTGCTGTGGCAGTCAGTCGTAAACCTCACCCCGGAAAATTACTCTCCTGGTACACGTGACCCATAGCAAGGATGCCGCAGTGCTAATAAACAGACTATAGCTTTGATCTCAAGCGTAGTCCACCACATTGCTTCTAGTAGTAGCTAGACTGAATTTTGCGTGTGGATTAGCTGTCCATATTAACAGTGTCCCTCGTCATCAGGCGAGCCCACTCCGTCTTCAGAGGTACTTGTAATTTACGTCCCCAAGTCAAGGACGACAGGTCAACATTTTAGTCCAACTGTCCGGTGTAGGGATTGAACCCCTTACCTCGGCATCAGCATATCTGATGCTTAATAAACGTGTTCCTATCCACTCGGCCATGCTGACCTATCTATAATAAATATGTTACCTACACAAATTATTATATTACGTACGCAAATTATTCTATTACGTACACAATTTATTCTATTAATAACAAAATACAAAGAAAATACAATAAAATAATGACACATTGGATAACTATAACAATATCTTTAGGGATACACAACCAATCTGTTACACAATCAATCTGTCATTGTTATTGTCTTTAGTTTCTACCTTCTCGTGTTATTTTCATTCTCATCAACTGTTAGTTACCTTTTTGAGTTTTGTCTACCCGACTTTTCTTTGTGACTGTAGTTGCAAGATTAATAACTTACATGATACTACACTTAAGTTTTCCTGATACTACAGCAGTCACTTGTGTGTGAGAGAGTGTGTGCGTGAGTGTGTGTAAGTTTTGGGGTGACGGGCTACGGGGTATCCCTTATCAAAGAGAAGTAAGCACCTCCCCTCCCCCTAGCCTGCGGAACACCCTTGGACAAGGTGGAGTTCCCGTTTAGCTGTCCAAGCAAGGTCACGTGACACCTTAATCACTTGACGGATTAAGCTGAAGAGCAGCCAACATGTAGTTGTTGGTCAGGGTCTCAAGATGGCGACGGTAGACAAGGATCTCTGCATTGAGACAATGGCCACGGTCACCGACCATTATGGTCGCTGCCATTAAGAAAAGCAACGGCAACCTGCCTTCTGTAAAGATGCCTTGAAAACTATAAGTAAAGCAGTCAACGAAAAGTGGGGACAGATTGTTAAACGCAGGAAGTTATGTAAGGACACGCCACTGGATTGCGTGTATGTTTTTGTGTATGTATACTTATACTGATACTTTGTTATCAACATTGTTATACACATTCATGTCATGTTATTTCACACTAATAATGGAAACGTATGTTCTGCTCAAAATCTTAGTAATATCTCTGGCTTTGTTGGAAATATAAAGTATATGTGCATATGAGATTTGTTGTTGCTTAGACCGTAGCTCTTCGCCTAGTCAATTCTTGTTTTATTGAAGGCAAAAAAAACAAACAATTTAATTATTTTTTTGGGGGATGGTTGGTTATCTGTGATAAATATATTAACTTAATGCATTTTAAACACTTATCTGAAATAATAATGAAAAGTCGCCATGTATGCTGCGGTTCTAAAAGTTTCAAACAGCTGTCATGTGCCGTCTAAAACGGCTGTAACTGAATACAGAATGAACATTCTTCAAATCTTAATAAACAAAATAGCATTTAAATGAAAACGTGATGCTTGAAATATTGACATAAAACACGCGCCATTACCTCCCCGAGTGGCAGCTCTAGAAACATATAGATACACACAAGTGTAAGTTTATATACATTTATATGTACACAACCAACAAGCAGTGACGCAATATCTAAGTTACGTGCTGCTCAACAGTGCAAGACGAGCGTCATAGGTAAAAGTTCAAGTTAGTTGCATGTTCCTTACAAGACCTGGCAATCTACCCCAGCATTTATTGATTGTTTGCGATTTTCTAGGTAATTTTACGTTCAGTATATTAGCATTGCTTTCTGAGCGGCCCACGGTAACACCATTGTGAAAATCAACGCAACGCTATCTATTCCCACATTGACTGCAGTTGACTTCTAACCTCGTGAAACTGTGATTGTGAAACTGCGTTCATTACCAATCAACCAAAGACGCCGACAATAGATAAAAGACAGGCAACATTAACGAATTGTGTAACCTAGCAACACCATAGCCAATGTCGGACATGTCCACGAGAGCCAATGAGAAGCCGATGTTGCTATTATGTCAGTTGTATTTGAGTAGTCTTTGTCAATAACCGATGAAACCTGTGTTTTCCGGAACGTTTTTTCCCAGCTACTTGATTCAGTATTTGGTGCAGTCATAGTAAGAAGCAGATGTCTTGTAGGATGGAGTTCTGAAAGCCGCTAACTGACAGCTAGCAGAATTTTGAAACATGTCTCTCATGCTCATCCCAGGAAAAGAGCTGAAATCTGAGGGTCCGGGGTTTAAATCTGTGGAGGCTGAAGGATTCATGTACCAGCTGCTGGCCCGTGGGTAGCCAAACTCCTTATGTTGAGACATGGAGGAGAACACACTGGAACTCAAGCCGTTAGCTTGATGAAGGGACGAAGAGTGTGGCGACAAATGGCTCGTGTGACCTCCATGGCTGTGGGCAATTGGGCTCCCTGTGTTGTCGTCCGTACACCCATGACTTCCGCCTCCGTTGGCGCTGCTGCTGTTGTTTGGGTTGCTGGTGGACATATTCATGACTCCGTGGTGGTGGTGCCTGGACAGTCCATTACTGGACTGCTGACTATGAACTGATGGGATATGTGGCGTGCTGGCTGAAGGGTAGCCGGAACTAACCGCGGCAGACCCATTACCGCAGTGGTAGTTGTACGTGGTGGCAGGCGGCGAGGCGCCTTGGCTGCAGGCAGTGCTAGGCCGGTAAAGCTCTGAGGAGCGGGAGTAGGAGAGAAGATGGGGAGAGATCAACGGCGGGGGTCGAGATGAAAGTGGCGTGCTAGATGTTGCTCCCATGTCAGCTCCGTTGGCCAGGTGTGATGGAGATAGAAAGTTTTCTACTGAAAAGTTGCTGACTGATGATTCTATTGGTGACATAGGATCTGGAGGCAGGGATAAAGAACTGCTGGACACTCCACATAAGCCTTGTCCTTGAAGGCTTAACCCATGACCTTGAAGCTGATTGTGCGAGAGGTGAGAGGCGTGGTGAGAAACTATTCTAGCCCCACCCATCCTATCAGCCATTGGATGATGATGATGATCAACTAGATTTCCTCCTCCTATACATTCAGACTGTGGGGGATCAGACGGTTCCACCTTCGTGCTTCTTGACAATTCTCCAGGAGATATTGAATTCCTGTGACGTAACGAGTCCTTCTCTAACTTAACAGGGGTTTCAGAAGCTGAATCTGACAGTGAACCGGAAGTATTACTGCTGGCGTTTCCATTGGACATGGAGCCCGATTCTCCTCGTGAGTTGTTATGCTGTATCTCACCTTCCTCCAGACCTTCCTTAATTCCTTCTTTGTTTTCCTCCAGGCGCTTCAGCCTCTCTTCCTTTTCTTTCTCAGCCGGACTTCTCTTAAAGCGCCGTCGTCGTCTGAGGTAACTGCCGTTGTCGAACATGTTGTAGCTCTCCGGATGAAGGGTCCAGTAGCTTCCTTTGCCCGGCTTCTTGTCATCTCTGGGGATCTTGACAAAGCACTCGTTCAAGCTCAGATTGTGACGTATCGAGTTCTGCCACCCTTGCCTGTAAAGAAAAAAATAGTATAATAAGTAAATAAAATTATCTTAAAGGTAAAACATTCAGTATGAACAACTTGTTAGGTGTGATCAATCGCTCGCTTTGAACTGAAGCATACATCTGATTTTTGCGTGTGGATTAACCTTCCAAATTACCAGTGTCCCTCGTCATCAGGCGAACCCACTGGTATTATATACACGTCGCAGTCAATCCCAGCATGTTTTGGCGGTTTGCAAATTTTTGGGGCCAAGTTTTCGTTCAGTAATTTGCCATTACATTCTGAACAACCAGCAAGCATACATATATATTTTAGTGGCTAGGCTTGCCCGTCAACCCAGGGTCATGATTTCGAATTCGCAGCGAGGCGAGGTTTTCAAAATCAACTCCTGTGTTATCTTGTATTTCCTTAGTCACGTCTTTCAGGTAATACATGTTTTCATCATATGTTCATAGTCATGTCTTTCAAGCAATGCTGACATTAATCTTCTTCTCTCCACTTTCTTTCAAAACATGTGCAGTATTAACACTTCTGGGTATTTCATATTGTGTGGGCTATACAAGCTTGCTATTTCTGCTTGTGTAAACTTCACTGTAATATAAACGCCAAGAATAAACCAAACATAACGTCGTCTTGTCAAAAGATCACAACGATGCATTATAACTGTGTTTTCTTTTATTATGTCCTGTCATTTCTGTCTCTTTAAACAATATGTGTAATGGATCGAATAACGAAACGAAATTCCAAATTCGCCCTGTCCATGAGAATGAAATTTCAAATTGGTCTATCGTGAGAATGACAAGCCAAATTTCCCCTGTCGTGACATCTCAGATTAGGCGTATAACTTACAAATAAAAAACAAGTCACATAAACATGTCACGTAAACATGTCACCGTAAACAAGTCAGATATTCACATTAAGGATCCCTTTGGGTGACAACGGGAAGAAGAAACGAGAAACACATTTATCTAGCATTTATGTTATTATACAGAAGATACGAGAAACACATTTATCTAACATTTTTTTTTATAATACAGAAGAAACGAGAAACACATTTTTTCTAACATTTATTTTATAATACATCTATAAAAAAAATTGCGTAATGATTCTCAAGTAATTTCACCAGTCGATAAAGGTTGCCAATGGTATTCGTTTTTATTTTTTGGTTGGCGAAACCTCTTAGTTTTATCTTTTAAGTTCCATAAGGATAACCGGAGTTTTATTTACTGTAATAAGGATAACTGAGTTTTATCTCTTAAGTTCGATAAAGATGGCCGGGTTTAATTAGATGAGGACGAAAGTGTTATCTGTAACGTTCTGATGCAAGAACCAGATGGCTTATCAAAAAAGATCTATCTGGAATCTCTTTTATTAGCTGAGGGAATAGACTCATCTGGCATCTCTTTTGCTAACAAAAAGTATTATACCACTACAGCAGTCACAGTGGTCGCGTTAACGAAGTTGATAGGGAATTGCGCTGATAATACCCTGAACACTCTCGGAAACGGGTGCAACCCCTGGGCTCATCGCCTGCGAAATTGCGAGAAAGATTGGCCATCCATTCCTCCTACACGCAGGCCTAGAACATGTTATGTCGTTATAACTGCACAGACTCGTAGCAAGAAACTGCTTCATGACACATTATTATTATCATTATTTGATTATTATCGTTATTATGGTGCCGGCTTCCTGGCCTAGAGGTTAGCGACTTTTCTCCGTAATCTCGTATACTCTCGTAAGTAATGTGACGACGGTGAGAATCAGCAGTGGTTCGAATCGCGTTGGTAACTTGCGGGGCATGTGAGCCGGCCGCTCAGAACTCAATGGCAAACTACTGAGCGTAATCTTGCCAAGAAATCAACAATCAGCTGAAAGATGCTAAAGTTGACAGCAATGTCCTGTAAAGGATATGCAAACATTTATTATTTATCGTTATTATGATTATTATCAGTATGCTTGTGATGACGGTGAGAATCAGCAGTGGTTCGAATCGCATCGGTAACTTACGGGGTATGTGAGCCGGCCGCTCAGAAATCAATGGCAAACTACTGAGCGTAATCTTGCCAAGAAATCAACATACAGCTGAAAGATGCTGGTGTTTACAGCGATGTCCTGTAAAGGATATGCGGGGGAAAAAATCAGTATGCTTATGATTGTGATTATTATTACTATTATTATTATTGTTATTATTATTAATAAAATGTTAGTTGCATGTTCTTTGTAAGATGTCACAGTCAACCTCAGCATTTGCTGTTCGTGACCTCTTAGCACGCTTACGTTCACTAGTTTGCTATTGCTTTCTGAACGACCTTCACTCATACCATTTCGTAAAAAATAAAAAAAAATAAAACAAACAAACATAGTTGCTCAAAGACGTTTTCAGCCAAATAATGATACAGCTAAGTAACTTTATTATTTTCATGTAGTGTTTTTCCTGTACTGTGTCGGTTTATGTTTGTTTGTTCTGCGCTGACGAAGGCTTTGGCCGCAACGTCCATTTTTTAACTTGTAATCGTGCTCTAGTAAAGCTAACAATCTACTTCTCGTTATTTGGTGATTCATTTAGTGCCGTTAAATAAAAACTCAAAGCGGTCTGCTGTCAAATCGTCCGCAGCTGTGTTCCGAACGCGGTATGCGGAATTACGAACTGCGTTCGTAACTCCTTAGCCACGGAGCGGGCATTATTATTATTATTATTATTATTATTATTACTGGCGCCCCGACAGAGCAGTGGCTATCACCCTCATCTGTCGACCTGGTGATCGTGGTTTCAAACTCCCATCGTGTCCGATTTCTAAACTTGACCTGGTCTCCCAGGTGGCCCCGGCCTAAAAGGGTTCCAGGAAATGTACTGGGAAGTAAAGGCCACCGGTGAAAAGTTGACCACATCACCTCTCTTGTCATGTCACTCCAGACGTTTTCCAATTTGCCATATTGCATATGCTGTCTGCATTCCCGGGGTATATTTATTTTGCAACGAGGCCAAAATGGAAAGGGGGGAACATAGGACTACCCTTGCAAAAATATCAGGGATTCACAACTAACTAAAAATTAGCATAACCGTTATACATCCACTGCTGGTTGCACTTGAGCGAAGTGGGTAAGTGGTTGCGCTCAAATGCTGTACACTTTAAAGTGACCAATTATCTCTGTCTGTTGTTAGAACAGTGGCCGCTGTATTCCAGGGGGAGGTAATTTACCATGAAACGTGGCCATTTGAAGGGCGATAACTGGATTATTTTGACAGAAATCTATAATCTCCAGAGAGACTGACCTGTCAGAGAGTATTACATACGCATATCCGTGTGTCCGTGGTGTAGAAAGCGGGGGGGGGGGGGGGGGGGAGAGATTGAGAAAGCAGAGAGATAAAAAGAGAGATAAGTGGAGGGAGAAAGAAAAAATAGAGGCAAGAATGGGATAGAAAAAAAAAAGAGGGACAGAGAGCCTCTTACATCTGCTTCCGTCTGTACATCATTGCTTGTTGAGGTATACTGTTAGTTGGTAATCTAGTTATATGGCCAAACCATCTAACCAGCTGTTTTCTGATAAAATCTAGCGCTGCTATAACCACAATTTTAGATCTGATTTCTGTATTTCTGATTTTCTTTCTGCTTGATATTCTTCTTGATATCTTATACATTGAGTATTCTTCTCAGGAAACTCATTTCTGTTGTTTGCGATATTTCTTTTCTCCTTTTCTGTCATTGTCCAGCTTTGGCATTGGTAGCATTGAGTTGGTAGGAAGACTGTGTTGTAAAGTGTTGATTTACTGGCTATTGATACATGTTTGTTCTTTAGTATTGGTGCCATTTGTCAAGTGAGTTGGTTTGCCTTATTGCATCTGTTTTCGATCTCGTCTTCTGATTTGCCATTTGATGATATTATACTTTCTAGGTACTTGAAGCTCTCTTGTTACTTGAAGAAGATGCGTGGGTGGGTGAGTGTGTGTGGGATGGGAGGTGGGTGGGGAGATTGTGTGGGAGAGGGATGTGTGTAGGGATGGGTGCGGGATATGTGTGTGGGTGGGGAGAGATTGTGTGGTGGGTGAAGTGTGGGTGGGAGTGTGTGTGGTAGGGTGCATGATGTGGGGGTTGACAGGGGATGTTTGTGGGGGAATGTGTGGTTGAGGAAGTGCGTTTGGCTGAGTGGTTGGAGGTGTGTCGGTGGTTGGGTGGGTTGGTGGAGGATGTGAGGGTGGGCGAGTGTGTGAGGGGTGGGGATGTGTGTGTGTATGGTAGGGGATATGTGTGAATGTCGGGATGTGTGTGTGTGGGGATGGGTGGGGGAATATATTTATGCCCGGTGTGCGTACGTGGTTGGGTGTGTGTGTGGGTGAGGATGTGTGTGTGGTAGATGTGTAGGGTGGGGGGATATGTCTCATAAACATAGAAATATGCATTTGTTTATGTTTACAACATTCATTTGACAATGTTTTTTTCCTATGTAAATGCATCATGTACTACTGTTAAACGAAAGATGAGTGACTAGAAGGGCCGAATGTAAGATGGGCCTGCGTGCCCATTTTGTAACTCTTATAAAATAAAGATCAATCAATCAATCAATCATTCTTTACTTGATTCAGGGGTGTTCTTCTAGATAAATGTTTAATGTCCTTTCTTCTTTGGTTATAGTCATTACCCTTGTTTTCACTTGTGCTAATTTTCATGTTATGCTCCATACACTTCGCTCAGACTATTTATGTGGTCTTGTAATTATGATTCTGGTTTTGCTATTAATGCTTGATCGTCCGCAAGTAAGAGTTATGTTTCCTTTTACTATTTTAGTTTTCGCGTTCGCGTAGTATTTTTCTATTTCTTATAAGAAAGTCGCCATTTTCAAAACCCTCAGTTGTATCATTTTTTGTGGTAAAGTCATGTAAAAGACAATTTTACATGCATCCTTCCATGTGAATTGGACAAATGGTGTTAAGTCCGTATTTTAATAGAAGGCTCGGAAAACAGTGGTCACGTGGACAGTATCACGGCGGAAACTTCTACTTCCCATGATACATATAGGTACCTATTTAAGGATGGGTCGACTTTGAAGTCAGGTCAGTTTTTAAAATTCGCATCCCGTGACCTCCGGGTGGGCAGGTCAGCGTTCAGCCACCGCGTCACCGTTGTTACCCCCTCCGTCACCGTTGTTACCCCCTCCGTCACCGTTGTTACCCCCTCCGTCACCGTTGTTACCCCCTCCCCCAATTTTAATGCTACATACTGATGAGTGAGGGTTCATGTTACACAGTAATGTGAGTGAGTGCGTGAGTGTGTGTGGGTGTGTGCTAGCGAGTGTGGGGGTGAGGGTGAGTGTGTGTTTGTGTGTGTGTGTGTTTGATTGTGTGTGGGTGGGTGTGTATGTCAGTGTCAGAGAGTGTGAGTGTATATGTGTTAGTGTGTGTGTCAATGTGTGTGAATGTGAATGTATGTGAGTGTGTGTGAATGTGTGTTAGTGTGTGTATGTGCTTTCGCTCGCTTTGAACTCGACCGTCGTGCACACACCTGCTGCTACTGATGGCGTGTGCACAAGGCTGATTTTGCCTTCCCTATTACCAGTGTCCCTCGCCATCAGCCGAATCCCCTATAACGTCTGAGGTACTTGCAATTTACAACCATAAGTCAAGAGCAGTAATAATCATGTAGTCCAACGAACGAACTAACGAAAATCTTTATTTTCAAAAGGTTAAGACATTGGGCACGCAGGCCCGTCTGACATTCTGCCCTTCTTCTCTATTTCCTCTCATTCATTCTTTCATTCAACATCTCATATGAAGCAAGTCTTTGACAACAAAAGAACAATAAGCATTAAAACGCATGAAAAATAATCAATAATACATGACTCATTGAGACAATGTTTAACATGGGCATTATAAATAACTGGAGACGGTAATGAACCCACTACTCCGGTGTCACCAGACTGTATTGAATACACATACCATTTGAATTGTTACAATGTCTGTAATACGTATGAGTAGCACTTGATACTTTTAATTCAGTCCAATATAATTATTTTTACTACGCCGCGGTCACCAGAGTGTATTGAATACACATACTATTTTATTTAGCCTTAACTACAATGTATGTAATACGTATTTTTAGCACTTGATATTTTTTATTCAGTCCAATATAATTGTTTGGTTTCTTTAACTCTATTCTAATGTAAATATTTGGTTCACTATATTTGAATTGCTAAGTTTGATTTACTTGTATTAAGTTTACGTCGCTGAGTTCCTTGGTATTGTTGTGTTTACACTCAAGCATAGATTAAACCCAAAGTAAAGTACTCTTGCATCTGAAATAGTTAAATACTGGGAGGGAGGGAGAGAGAGAGAGAGAGAGAGAGAGAGAGAGAGAGAGAGAGAGAGAGAGAGAGAGAGAGAGTTTGTGTGTGGATATAAAGAGAAGACCCGCAGGCAGACAGTGGTTAAGAGAGAAAGAGGCAGTTAGCTGATGAGGAGGAGGAAAGAGAGGGGAAAAAGAGAAAGAAGAGAGAGAGAGAGAGAGAGAGAGAGAGAGAGAGAGAGAGAGAGAGAGAGAGAGAGAGAGAGAGAGAGAGAGAGAGAGAAGAAAAAAAATGAGACACCGTTTTCAAATTTCATGATAAAAACAGTGATAGAGTAAATCATGTCTTGACTCCCGGCTGATGAGTTCAGCCCTTGACAATTTACACAAGAGAACACGGGTATACGAACTAAAGCATTCTTTACGGTAAGGGAAACACGTGACACGGGTTGCTGAGCTGTCAGCACGTTCAACCCATATGTTAAACACATTACTGGGCGGGGGGGGAGAAGGGCGAAGCGGGGATGAAGAGAGAGAGAGAGAGAGAGAGAGAGAGAGAGAGAGAGAGAGAGAGAGAGAGAGAGAGAAAGAGAGAGAGAGAAAGAGGGAGAGGGAGAGACAGAGAGAGAGAGAGAAAGAGAGAGAGAGGGGCGGGGGAGAAGAGTGAATCCTTTTCTTAATATCATAATATCGCGAGAGTATCTCCCCTGTAGAATTAACCTTACAATGTTACACTATGTGTGAATATCACCTCTATGTCAGTATACAATATATCACCTCCATGTCAGTATATCACCCCTATGTGTCAGTATATCACCCCTATATCAGTATATCACCCCTATGTCAGTAGTTCACCTCCATGTCAGTAGTTCACCTCCATGTCAGTATATCACCTCTATGTCAGTATATCACCCTATGTCAGTATATCACCTCTATGTCAGTATATCACCTCTATGTCAGTATTTCACCTTTATGTCAGTATATCACCTCTATGTCAGTATTTAACCTCTGTGTCAGTATATCACCTCTATGTCAGTATATCACCTCTATGTCTCTATGTCAGTATTTCACCTCTATGTCAGTATATCACCTCTATGTCAGTATATCACCTCTATGTCAGTATATCACCTATATGTCAATATTTCACCTCTATGTCAGTATTTCACCTCTATGTCAGTATATCACCTCTATGTCAGTATTTCACCTCTATGTCTCTATGTCAGTATATCACCACTATGTTAGTATATCACCTCTATGTCAGTATATCATCTCTATGTCAGTATTTCACCTCTATGTGTCAGTATATCACCACTATGTGTCAGTATATCACCTCTATGTCAGTATATCACCTCTATGTCAGTATATCACCTCTATGTCAGTATTTCACCTCTATGTCAGTATTTCACCTCTATGTCAGTATTTCACCTCTATGTCAGTATGTCAGTATATCACCACTATGTCAGTATATCACCTCTATGTCAGTATATCATCTCTATGTCAGTATTTCACCTCTATGTGTCAGTATATCACCGCTATGTGTCAGTATATCACCACTATGTCAGTATATCACCTCTATGTCAGTATATCACCTCTATGTGTCAGTATATCCCCACTATGTGTCAGTATATCACCCCTATGACAGTATATCACCTCTATGTCAGTATTTCACCTCTATGTCAGTATTTCACCTCTATGTCAGTATATCAGTTCTATATGAGAGAATATCATCACCCCCCCCCCCTTTTTCCGCCCTATAGGAATATCACTTTTTCAGAATATCATGCCGATAACTGAATATCACCCTCCCTTATTGAAATATCATTTATGTGTCAGAATATCCCTTCTGTGCCAAACTGTCAATTCTTAAGTAGAATAACACCTCTACATTAGAATATCACTTCTATATCAGAATATCACCTGTATCAGAATATCTCTCATAAGAGAATTATACCTTTATATAAGAATATTGCTTGTTTGTCAGAATATCACTCCTGCATCATAATTTCACTTGTGTGTCAGGATATATTTTGTATGTTAGAATGTCACTTCTGGGGCAGAATATCACTTCTGTGTCAGAATATCACCTATCTCATAATTAAATTAGACATTAGAATATCACCCCTATGTCAGAATATCACCCTTGCACATTTTTTAATCCCTTAACCTGACTCGAATTATCTCACGGGATATCCATATAAAAACTGAATAACAGGTATCCCCTTTAAATTAACCCATAAACATTTACCAGGGTTATCTTTATGAAGAGCTCTAAACGGTTGACAGTGCATTGCCTGCAAAGCCGGGGGTCATGTGTTCAAACCTTCCTTGATTCATGGATTTTTCTTTAACTGCTTTGAGGAGCCCGTGTCTATTTAGTCTAGAGTAGATGCCATGAACATTCTGGAAAGGTAAAGGCGGCCAAATTGCTACTGACCCCCCCCCCCCCCCCCCCCCCCCCCTCAAGTGTCCGTTAGTCTAAAATATATGAGACTTGCATTATGTTCCCAATAGCCAAAAATAAATGTCAATTGGGAAACCCTTTGAGGCCACTAGGACAGTTTATAAATAGCAGGGGTGTCTAGTTGGTCACGTGTCGAAGTACACTTGTTTCTGCAACTAGGCGCTGTCGTCATTTGGGCGTGACTGTTTCGAATCATAGTCGATAACTACAGCTTTCAATGTTTATGTTGTTTAGTGTTTTTCCTCTAGTCTCTACTTGTTTCTTTTTCTTCTGTGAGTGGCAAACAATACATGTATGTTTACCCAATACGCCACAGTGTAAGGGTCATTTTCTTGTTTACTTACTTTACAAACTAAACTGCCGCATACTTCAGTAAACAAATTTAATAGATTCACCTTTAATGAAAACTTATTTACTGCATATATAGACCTATATAGTACCTTGCGGTGTATGGCAGGGGGTTCTTGAGCCTGGTGAATTAAGGCCGCCTGTCTAGTGCCGTCACTGCGAATTGTGCAGGTTAGGGTTTTCTTTTTGCCCCCGACAGACAAAAATCCACACCTTACCGAGGATTCGAACCCGGCCGAAGGCGTATCCGTATTCTAGATACTCGGCCAGCCGCTCCTACACCTTTAATAACAGAGTTGATTTAACAGAAAGATGAATACTCCACCGTTTTGGGTCTGTGATCGGAGTTCACTAATAATCGCTAAAAGTTCTCCTAAATAAGACTTCCAAATTCCCGGGAAGGTTAACCCGGTCAACAAATGCCCGCAGAAGTCGGATGTGTCGGCCTAACGGCGCAAGAACGCAGCTCTGCTGTAAACAGGCACAACGCAATCACGTCCGAAAAAAAAAAACTACAGATGAACGAAGAAGAAGAAGAAGAAGAAGAAGAAGAAGAAGAAGAAGAAGAAGAAGAAGAAGAAGAAGAAGAAGAAGAAGAAGAAGAAGAAGAAGAAGAAGACTTCCAAATTTATTTAAATCAGTGACTGCAACAATACAAAGAATGGTATATAATATCTGCATCTGAAAAGTCTGAGCAAACCACTCCCACAATTTAAGTTAGGCCAAATTATTATATAAATTGCCAAACGTTGCATCCCATTTGGTAAGAAGCACAAAATATGTTAAAGGCAAAAAGCTCGACTTTGCTGCTCTTGATTATGCCGATAAGGCTCGTTACTTTCTGCAGAGCTTCGAAGAGCACGATCTCCCTAGCACCAGCAACGACCTCAGGAAGTCTCCCAGAAAATTGCACTAGTGAACCAAACGATAGAGTTCGGACACGAACCCAGGACCTTTAGAACGCAAGGCAGACGGCTTAACCACTTCTCTGTGGACGCCCGTTAATATGCATGATGCGTGACGATGCATGATGTCGAGTTGTAGCTTAAGTAGTAACTGCACATGGTCGCTATTACGACTATCAGAAAATGACCAAAACACCAGTCCTGCATTTAACACCACACACGCGAAACTCGTCATATTTCAAGATTTGTCAGAAATTTCCTCAGCTAGCAGAAGAGATGCCAGATGGATCTGTTTCCTCAGCTAATAAAAGAGTTTCCAGATGGGTCTTTTTGATAATCCATCTGGTTCTTGCATCATAAACACATGTGTACTCTATTTTCTAGTAAATTATAAACATATTTACAACTATTCAAATCAATAAACAAAGTAATTATATATATATATATATATATATATATATATATATATATATATATATATATATATACTGCAATAACATGCAGGTGTATGCGTGTATTCCTATAATCGGATGTATTTATTGATCATTCACACAAACATTACTGCAAACAATTTATTAAACTAAACAGAGTTCTGTAATAATGACATTTGCCTGGCCACCCATTTCCCTGTGAACACTAGAAATTACCAAAATCGGATGTGCAGTTTTACGATGGAACTAACATAAAAACACGAATAGGTTAACATCGCTTGCCTCGCAAAATCGCACATATTGAAATAACTAGTAATATTATTTTCGCGTCGCGCTTTTAAGAATAAATTTAACATGTGTTTTCGCCATAAAGGCAACAGTTGCTATAGGCTAAATTTGAGGGGAAACTGTCTTAAAATCTGCAGAAAATGTTAACAGGCATCTCCTGTAGGTCGAAGACTTGTAAAATCTCCTCATATATGCCTCTTACATGTGGGAAACAGTTTAACTTCCCTAGGTCTGGATTCAAGCGAAACTAAGTAAGATGTTTTATTACAAATGAACCGATTGAATCACATTCTACGTGGAAATACTTTTAACCCTTCTGTTTGAAAGATTACAATACCACGGTGTTACTTGCAAACAATATTTAACCATTCTTTTTTATGTAAATTAACGCGTAGGCGTATAATTAAATTTATTAACGGATTCAGCGCCAAACAAAAATGTAGGTTAAGACCAAACATGGTACACACTCTAATGAACAAGGATTATAATGTAATTTTCAATCTTGAACATTAAAATTGAGGAGACACGAAACAAAACAAATAATATGATGACCCTAGTATGGCGATATATTGTCCTTCTACCCAAATGGGAAGTCATGTGTGGCGATATATTATCCTTCGGCAATGAATCATTTGCCAGCTCCGTGGTGATGGACTTACGGATGCGGTTCGTGATCCCGTATACCGCGTTAGAAACACAGCTGCGCGCGATTTGGCAGCAGATCGCTTTACGTTGGTTTTTTACGAAATGGTATAGGTGTCGGTCGTTCAGAAAGCAATGGCAAACTACTGAACGTAAACTTGCCAATACATCACAACACCCTATGCTGGTGTTGACAGCAATGTCTTGTAAAGGATATGCAGCTAACTTTAAAAATAAATTACATCACTTAATTAGCTCGTAATTATGGTGCTACACCCACAACCCCGTGCAAAGCTAGTTAGTTAGTTAGTCGACAGATCATCCTCACTGCACATCGAACCATTTAGTCCATAAGTGCTCGGATCCCCTCCTCAGCAATTCCCGCAAAGCTTTTCCCCCATAACAGACTTTCGAAATGTCTGTCTATCTTAAGCCAGTTATCCTGCTTCTACTGCTGTCACGTGTAAATTATCTGCTACATCTTGCATCCATCTGGGTCATGGTCTGTCTCTTCTCCGCTTCCCTGGTACACTTACATCCCATAATTCTCTTTTCCAGACACTCCAGTCTTTGAGCAATCCCACAATACTTCAGCTTCCTCACTTTTACTTGTCTTAATAACCGGTCGACTTCTACAACTTTGAGTTATTGTTGGATATGTCTGTTTGTTCTGGTTATTATTCAGTGAGTTTGTACATAACACTCTTCTGTTACACGTATATTGTCAGGCGCATATGTGCTGTGCAACTCAACTGTCAAATTTTTTTTTTTTTTCCGCATTTCCATCCTGTTTCAGGATATTGCGGTCAACACCAGCATCTTTCAGCTGTATGTTGATTCCTAGGCTAGAGTACGCTCATCAGCACGCCACGACTTTCTGAGCGACCGGCTCCATACTCTCATAAGTCACTTTTGCGATTCGAACCACTGCTAATTCTCGTCGCGTCACGTGACGAGAGTATTCGGGGTTAGCGGAGAAAGCTGCTAACCTCTCGGCCATGGAGCCGGCCAACTGTCAAATATATTAGTTAATTATACTTGACATATATGAATTGTTGTAGGTAGGTAATTCAGTAAAGGGCCCTTTTAAACGCTTATGGCGTGATGGGCAAATGGTGCTCCACCCACAATTGTACAGGACGTGCTACACCCACAATTGTACAGAACATATGGTCGGTCCTACACCCACAATTGTATAGGGCAAATGGTGCCCCACCCACAATTGTAAAGAGCATATGGTGCTACACCCACAGTTGTACAGGGCAAATGGTGCTACACCCACAATTGTACAGGGCAAATGGTGCTACACCCACAATTGTACAGGGCAAATGGTGCTACACCCACAATTATACAGGGGAAATGGTGCTACACCCACAATTGTACAGGGCAAATGGTGATACACCCACAATTGTACAGGGCATATGGTGCTACACCCACAATTGTAAAGAGCATATGGTGCTACACCCACAATTGTAAAGAGCATATGGTGCTACACCCACAATTGTAAAGAGCATATGGTGCTACACCCACAATTGTACAGGGCAAATGGTGCTACACCTACAATTGTACAGGGCAAATGGTGCTACACCCACAATTGTACAGGGCATACGGTGCTACACCCACAATTGTACAGGGCATACGGTGATACACCCACAATTGTACAGGGCATACGGTGCTACACCCACAATTGTACAGGGCATATGGTGATACACCCACAATTGTACAGGGCATATGCTACACCCACATTTGTACAAGGCATATGGTGATACACCCACAATTGTACAGGGCATATGCTACACCCACATTTGTACAAGGCATACGGTGCAACACCCACATTTGTACAAGGCATATGGTGCTACACCCACAATTGTACAGGGCATATGGTGATACACCCACAATTGTACAGGGCATATTCTACATCCACATTTGTACAAGGCATACGGTGCAACACCCACATTTGTACAAGGCATATGGTGCTACACCCACAATTGTACAGGGCATATGCTACACCCACATTTGTACAAGGCATACGGTGCTACACCCACAATTGTACAGGGCATATGGTGCTACACCCACAATTGTGCAGGGCATATGCTACACCCACATTTGTACAGGGCATACGGTGCTACACCCACAATTGTACAGGGCATATGGTGATACACCCACAATTGTACAGGGCATACGGTGCTACACCCACAATTGTACAAGGCATATGGTGATACACCCACAATTGTACAGGGCATATGCTACACCCACATTTGTACAAGGCATACGGTGCATCACCCACATTTGTACAAGGCATATGGTGCTACACCCACAATTGTACAGGGCATATGCTACACCCACATTTGTACAAGGCATACGGTGCTACACCCACATTTGTACAAGGCATATGGTGCAACACTCACAATTGTACAAGGCATACGGTGCTACACCCACAATTGTACAGGGCATATGGTGATACACCCACAATTGTACAGGGCATATGCTACATCCACAATTGTACACGGCACATGGTGCTACACTTGTACAGGGCAAATGGTGCTACACCCACAATTTTAAACATCTATCGGCGTACAATGATGTGGTCATCACTATCACACCGGTGACCTTTACTTCCCAGGACACACTCAGGTACCCAATTTAAGCTGGAGCAGCCTGGCAGCCTAGGTTAATTTTAAACATCGAACTCGCCCCGTTGATGGTCGAACCGATGACCAGTGACGGGCCAGCAAGCGTCTGACGGGTTAGCAAGCGTCCAGCCACTGCACTACCGGGAGCACCAGGAATTGTTGATCCTGCCTGGTTTTCTCATATTTTCTTCCTTGCCAGTGTCTTTATGTCTTTCAGTGGTGTTTTCGTAAAGACTTTGTGGGCATGATATATGTGGAAGTTTTGTACATGGAGGGAAATTCTGGCTTCGGGTATTCCGCTAGCCCTTCGCTTGCGAGACTTACCACTTGCTCTGTTTCTGCTGTAACGACATGTTAAAATGCTGTTTGGGGCATGTTATTCGGGTGTTGACGTCTTGCATAAGAGAATCTCTCTCCCTTAGCGCTATGCTAAACCCTTGCGTACTCGCCCATTGGTCACGGGTTCGAATCGGCTTTATTTTTAAATTCACTTTTACTCCATGGTCAACCCAGCTAAAATAGTATTACGAAATTTCTGTCAATCCAGCAAGTGTATGAGCTAAGTAGGAAGTGACAAACTGTTCAGGAATACCGAGCAGTGACCCCAGAGTGGTTACGCACGCGATCAAGAGAATTTTCGTTCTACAGGAATCCAAGCACTTTATCGGTGCTGAGAACTTGCTTTGAAAGCAGTGGTGACTACATCGAAAAATGATACATTTGTTCTTTACTTTTTCATAATATATTCACCAAAACAAAACCAAAAAAAATATACTTTTATTTGACATCTACTGGGACCGTTGACTTACATTAAGACAATCATAGCAAAAGTATGGCGGACAAGAACACACATAGAACTACTATAGTTACAGCAAATGTAAGCACCATCAAAGAAATCAAATAAAGATAGCTTAGTAGAAAGAAAGGAATGGATCTTGAAAGACTGACACAAGAAGCGAGGTTGATGAGAGCAGACTAAAAGGTACTGGGGAGTTTTGGGCCCATAACTCTGGGTAGACAAAATCCCAATTGCACTCTCCAGTGGTAGACGATAGGAAACCCACCACGGTGTGGAAAATGCAGCCCTGTGGACCGAGAATCCACCGAGATAAGAGGAAAACTCTGCAGCTGCGCAGAGCAGGGCACTCACTGGTCCTGACCGTCGGAAATGTCTGTCAAAGGCAGAGGTTAAAAACCCCTATGTTGATGTGTAATTCAAGGGGAAACCAGCACTATATCTTCCCCAAAAATTGTTGAATGTCCATAAATCTGAGATCCAGAACACCAGAGATCTGTGGAGAGACATGAACGCTTACGTCTGTTAGCAGAGCACACCATAACGATGCTGATATAAATAAAACAGAACACTACTTACTTGTTCTCCCTGTAAAACGGAAACTTCTCCATGATGAACTGGTAAATGCCGTTGAGCGTGATCTTCCTGTCGGGGGCCGATTGGATGGCCATGGCTATCAGCGCGATATAAGAGTAAGGTGGCTTGACCATTTCTTTGACCGGGTGATGAGGATGGTGTCCACCGTAGGGTCCGTAAGGGGATGGGCGAGCCATGGCTCCGTATTGATCTGGATACATCCCCATGCCTCCCATAGCCATGCCGTACCTGAAGAAGTGGAAAATGACAATGTTAGCTTAAATTAAAAGTATTATTGCGTTGACTTTGCATAAAGAACAAGACATCAAATTGTAAAATAATGCAAATAAACATGAGTATACTGTTGGCATGTGAAGGGCAGGACAATCACATTTTCTAGACTTGGGTGCAAGGAGGAAGGTGGTCAGTCTTTCCCTCATGTAGCGAACGACGAATTCATTCACTGAATTATCGTCTTACCGCTCTCATGCTATAGTCCGCATAACTTTCTAGCCATAACATCAGAAATTAAAAAAAAGACCACTAAGACAGTTCATAACATCAGAAATATCAATTGGGGGATATTTTGAGGCCACCAAGACAGTTCATAACATCAGAAATATCAATTGCGGGACCTTTTGAGGCCACAAAGACACATCATAACATCAGACATATCAACTGGGGGACCTCTTGGGGTCACAAAGACAGTTCATAACATCAGAAATATCAGTTGCCGAACCTGTTGAGGCCACTAAGACAATTCATAAATAAACACACAGCTCGTAGCTCCAGCCACGAACCCGAATTGTCTCCGAGAAAATTGCACTCGTGAACCGAATGATGTAGTCTGTTAATGAACGGACAACACTCGGAGAGCGAGGCTGACGGTCTGACACTGCACCACGGAGACACCCAGGAGGTTGCATGTGTGTTTGCAGGTGTTGTTTCCTAGGGCAGTGATGATTACAACAAAACGTAATGACACTCCTGTAAGCCATGCTGCCATTGAGGTGTGCAGAGTTACTTCACATTTACTATAGGATGTATTTTTAATGACTGCGCAATTTTTGAAAATATTGCCGTTCGAAGTTTTGTATTTACCTATTATGTTGCATTGCGTTGCATAACTTCACAGTAGGTAAATACAAAACTTCGAACGGCAATATTTTCAAAAACTGCACCGTCATTAAAAATGCACTCTATAGTAAATATTACAATGTATTGTGATTGAGAGTTCTCTTCATGGTCGTCTTCATTTCCAGTCAACATCGAGAACTAGCCAGCGCCCATTTTATGGGGCTGGGTCGAATCCCGGGCTGTACTGGTCGGAAAATAAAAGGAACCCTATTACTACTGGCGATTGAACTGGGACCCATGGTGTATTGGTAATCAGGAGCTCTAAACACTATACCACGTCGACACCATGAGGCAATAGGTATGTTAACAAATTAAATATAATGTCGTGGTTTACAACCCGTTCTCTAACATTTGTGACGTCTGTATCCTAACCACTCGGTTACATGTGCCTCCGTTGTGAATCTGTTGTCTTCCTTCTGATTACAATGGAATAGCTCAATCTTGTTGAGAGAACATTACCTGCCTTGGCCTAATACCAGGAGCGTGAATGTGTGTGTTTGTGGGTGTATGTTTGTGTGTGTGACACTGGTAGACAGACAGAGGGTTAGACAGACAGGCAGACAGACAGAGAGAGAGAGAAAGAGACAGAGACAGAGAGACAGAGGGAGGGACAGACAGAGAGACAGAGAGACAGACAGACACACAGAGGAAGAGATAGAAAAGGAGAGACAGAGAGGGAGACAAACAGATAGGGAAAGACAGAAATAGAGAAATAGAGGCCTAGAAAGACAGTTAGACAGAGACACGGACATAGACATGGAGACAGATAGAGGGAGAGACAAGACAGTCACACAGAGAGAGAGAGAGAGAGAGAGAGAGAGAGAGAGAGAGAGAGAGAGAGAGAGAGAGAGAGAGAGAGAGAGAGAGAACTGGGGGTGGGGAGGCTGACAAAGACAGAGGGAAAAAAACAGACAGAAAAACAACTAGAGACAGGGAGAAAGAGAAAAACAGAACAATCTTTATCATTACGCTATTAAAGGCGTCAGAATGCAAGAAAATAACACTGGCAACCAATACATTCTGAGGTCGATTGCCACGTCCTATAAAGGACTTTCAGCGAACTTTTTAATTCAACGGGTCAAACATCAGTATACTATGTCAATTAACCACTGATAAACACATAATATTAACGAATTAATATTTTTGATTGTTCGCCGAAGTAGCAAATGTTATCGTGTTAAAGAAAATTAAAAACCTCGCAATTAAGTGAATCTAATTATGTCAAAGTATTTTTGGCAGTATTAAGCAGTTCAATTTTACACTACTGCGTTCTAAAATTATGATTCCAATATGAGAATGTTCGAAGCTCAGCTGCGACCGATTTGAGCAGCAGACCGTGTCGCGTTATGTTATAACGTACTGGTATGGGAGCCGGTCGTTCAGAAAGCAATGGCAAACTACTGAACGTAACACTTGCCTGGTACATCAACAGCAGCTGAAAAATGCTGATGTTGACTGCAACGTCCCGTAAGGGATAAGCAACAATTTAAAAAAATAAAAAATATGAGAATTATATCGCCAATCTCAGCTTGTGTACTCTGCTTGTGTACTTGTGTACGCTGCTTGTGTACTTGTGTACTCTGCTTGTGTACTTGTGTACGCTGCTTGTGTACTTGTGTACTTGTGTACTCTGCTTGTGTACTTGTGTACTCTGCTTGTGTACTTGTGTACTCTGCTTGTGTACTTGTGTACGCTGCTTGTGTACTTGTGTACTCTGCTTGTGTACTTGTGTACTCTGCTTGTGTACTTGTGTACTCTGCTTGTGTACTTGTGTACTCTGCTTGTGTACTTGTGTACTCTGCTTGTGTACATTGTTCTGTCCTTTGCCATCGCTCACATTCAACTCAAGCGTAGTCCATCAGTGTGTTACTATCTATAGTGCACTGGACTGATTGTTGCGTGTGGATTAGCTTTCCCTACTACCAGTGTCCCTCGCCATCAGGTGAACTCACTCCGCCTTCAGAGGTACTTGTAATTTACTTCCCCAAGTCAAGGACGAGAAGTCAACATTTTAGTCAAATGATGTATCGCATGCCGAGTGGTCAATAAAAATATAGGGGTGTCACCATGTTTCTCAAAGCATATAAAAAACCAAATATGTCCTATTTTTAAATACGCGGCCCAATCATTTCGGATAATGACCATAAATTATAAATAGCACCCTTGAAATTTCTGGAATATATGCAAATCAGCGTAAATTATAACATTAGCTTTCATTAGTCATTACTCATTAGTCGCGGTTACAACTTCACGACGACGGGTCGTCCCATTATGCTCCGTTCCTGTGCCAGTGAATATCACAGAAAATGCTCCTCACTGTGGTGAAAGTCGGGGATAACATGTTAGTCTTTGGTGTCGGTGAAATTCGTGGTAAATTATAATATGTTATTCTTTAATGTGGACAAAAGTCAAGATTAATTGTAACACGGAAATAAAGAGTATTGATGGAAATCATATTAAATTATAACATGTAAATATTTAATAATGATGGAATTCAAGATAATTATAACACGTAAATTTGGTAAAAAGATAGCTAAACATTTGTTGCATGAGTGTCCAAAATATGCAGATCAGAGAAAACTATTTTGGTCTACCCTCGCTCCATTTGAGAACAAACTATGAGGATGTCAACAACCTTAAGTTGACTGCTGCTTTCTTTGCATTTCTTCATATTGATTGATTCATATGTTGCACTTCATCGTTCACTTCTCGTTCAAAAAACTGGCAAACTACTGAACGTAAAGTTGTCTAGAAAGTCAACAGAGCTGGCGTTGTTCGTCCTACAAAGAACATTCAACATTTGTTTACTGTTACATAAATGGTCTACTTGTCAGAAAAAACAGTAATGGCCCATGTTCACATTTGGAATGTTCTTCTGTCCCCCATATCGTTAAATAAATTGGCACACGGCAATTTTGTGGTAACCATTTCAAGATGGATTTACCTAAGAAAACATGTATATTGTTTTTTCTAATAACCACCTGGAGCTGGGCTCGAACGCATGGCCATTGGACCAGTCATTGAGCTATCGCTGATTATATATATATATATATATATATATATATATATATATATATATATATATATATAATATATATATATGTATATATATATATATATATAACACGCTAACTTCAGCAAAATCAATGCCACTTTAATAATATTAACAGACAGCATTTGGTATGCTCAAGATAAGTTAAGCTCACACACAAAGAAGTCTGCAGACCTGGTCGTTACGTAAAGATCCAATCTATAACACCGCAAGATGTTGGCTCATTTCGAGCGCACGATTTCATTTCTAAATATCTTAAAACTCTCAATACAATGGGATATATTTCCAATTAATTCTGCCTATATCTGCTGACACAGTAATTTGATACGAGCTGTGTTAGAATGTGCGTTTGGGGGTTTATGGATTTGTTATCTAAACTTGCTGCTATTAATTTTCTTACATATATGTGAAAAGGATAGACATTTCTGGGTTTAATATGTATACTTTGATATTAAAACTGTCCGTGATCCTTCGTCTTATTTGGTTTTGCCCGTCCTTATATGGGCTTTGTGTCAAGAGTTGATACTACGATGTTTCCGATTCCGTTAAAACTTACGATAATTACGTGTAGTTCTATTTGATCTAAAACAGACATACAGTTCTATTTTATTTAATACAGATATATAGTTCTATTTTATTTGGCACATACATATAGTTCTATTTTATTTAACATACGCATAGTTCTGCTATATTTAACACAAGCATATTGTTCAATTTTATTTACCACAAACATAAAGTCCTAATCTATTTAACACACAAACATAGAGGCCTATCTTATCTAACAAAGACATATAGTCCTATTGTATCTAACAAAGACATATATATGTTTCTATTTTCAATGAACATACACTAATAGTTAGGGAGATGAGATAACAGTGGCCAGCACTCTTGCAAAACTTGATATGGGCTCTAATGTCGACTTAACAGTAAATATGTACCGGAAAATATTTTTGGGACTCAAGGCACCCGGGTTTATATTGACCACATAATGGCAATAACTTAAGGCGTGCGTCGATTGTTTATAACATATAGAACCGGAAGCATTTGCCCAGTAAGTCATCTCGCCGGTAAATGACTTTACTCAATATACAAGATCCTAAGTTATGACGTGTAGAATACTCCGTTATTCTTTTACTCATTATATACACTATCAGTGTCGTAAGTTAAGGCCTGTAGAATACTCTGTTATTCCTTTACTCAATATATACACTGTCGTAAGTTATGGCCTGTAGAATACTCCGTTATTATTTTATTCAATATATACAATATTGTAAGTTATAGCCTGTAAAAGACTCCGTTATTCTTTACTCAGTATATACAAGATCGTAAGTTACCGTAAACACCAAGGCCTTAAGAAGGCCAGGGAGACAGGAAGAAAGACGTACAATGCAGTACTGAGGTGCGACATTTTCCACAAATAGGTTCCTTTGTTGCTAAGAACCCTGTCCCTAAGCTGTGTCTTCCCAGATCTTTTGTTAAGTGGTAATGCCAGGCCTCAGCT
The DNA here is from genome assembly GCA_014155875.1 of Cepaea nemoralis. NCBI lineage: Eukaryota > Metazoa > Mollusca > Gastropoda > Stylommatophora > Helicidae > Cepaea > Cepaea nemoralis. The sequence goes on along the minus strand of JACEFZ010018825.1, from coordinate 19,612 downwards.
AAGCTTGCACGTGTCTCTTTGTGGCTTACGCATGATCTACTTGTCTGTCATCTTTAGCCCTCTGCATTCATGATGTGTTCCTTTTCTTGTCTTCAGGGGTTTCTATATTTGATTTCGGTGACGGTTCAAATTGGAGGAAACTGCAATAGAAGGTACTCCGGTGTTGCATAATTGCCTCTGCTCTTGACATCAACGTGAGATAATGGCTAACCTTTTTTTTATTTTAATGGCTATTGTTGATTCTAAACAGGTTCTACGTAACAACAAATTACTATAACCAATCATTACCGGAAATATACTCATAAATATATAATTGCCAAACGACAGTTTTAAATGTGCGTACATTAATAATTGCGGCGTCGCGGTAACTGTGACTTGTGCCGGTTGAAAATGGTCCATACAAATTTGACTTTACTTGGATAAAGAGTTATCTGTGCTTGGAAACAGAGATAACTTTGTTTGGGTGAAATTAGCTTTAATCTAACAGTTAACTTTACTGGGATATATATTTAACTTTACTCGAATACAGTGTAATTTTATTCGGATACAGATTCAGATAACCATTACTCGGATCACATTAAATTTATTTCTAATTCTGAGTTAGTTTTACTCGGATGCATTGTTATATTTGCTCTGATGCAAAGTTAACTTTACTCGGATATAGTTAAGTTTTTTCAGATAATAATTAACTTTACTTTGATACGGTGTTAACGTTATTCGGATACTGATAACTTTACTCTGATCAAAGTTAACTGAACTCGGATACAGAGATAACTTTACTAGGATACGGTGTTAATTTTACTCGCATACAGCTGGGTTTATTTAATTAAATATATGCAAGTTATATATCGTTTTAAAGATACATATGCGTGTTGTTTTGTTAACTAAATACACATCTGTGATGTCATTTTAAAGATATATACGTGTGAAGTTTAGTTCATTAAACATGTATCAGGGACACACCATTTAAAATATACATACGATTGCAGCTGAATTCTCTAAACCTATAACTATGATACATCATTTTAAATATAAATACACGCATTGACAAATTAACTAAAATATGTAAGCGATGCATGATTATTTCATTAACATATACGCGTTGCGTTGTTTAATTAACTTAACATATATTAATACAGATAAATACGCGTGTTGTTTTGTTAACTAAACATGTATCAATAATATATCATTTTAAAAATACATACACATGCTGTTTAGTTAACGAAACATATGTCATTGATACATCATGTTAACGATACATAAAGACGTTGTTTTGTTAACTAATCAATAAACAAACATTTTAAAGAAACATACAGATGTTGTTTTGTTAACTATATATCAGCATCTTTCAGCTACATCCTAGGCGCGTTTGGATATGGAAAAATCCAGGGAATAATTTCCAAACTCAAATTAATTGTGTTATAATTATCCTGAATTCCATCATTATTAAATATGCACATGTTATTAATTGATCAAATTAATCGACTACAAACAGTCGATTTAGAAACAAAAACTGTCAAAACAAAACAAAAAGGACCAGAAGATTGCAAAAGTCAACATGCGGTTGGACAACTTCCCACTGATCTTTCCGGTCGTCACGACGTTTCAAATCACTCTTTTCTCATCACATGACCACAGAATGCTGTTTGCCTCTTTCTTATAGCTGTATATGTTCTATTTTCATTAGCTTCTTCCGGGCAATCATTGTTAGTTACTCAGGCAGTCCAAAGTATTCGGAACATTTTTTGCTGGAATCATATCTCGGTTGCTTCTACGTTCTCCCCAGCCTCTTAATTCCCGTTCCCTGATTCATTGTGATAAAGCAAATCTAAGTTTATACAACATTTCAGACTCTCTGACATTCGATGACAGTGACTTATTGCATAATACAATGCTCATTTTCTGAAATGCAGCTGTTGCTTGATTTATCCCGTTCTTAATCTATGTCGTGCATCTTCCATCTGATGTTATAATTGTCCATATGTGTTTAAATTTATATAAGTGGCTACACTTTTCCCTTCTATTTCTCTCTTATAATTGAATATCATGTTCTAATTTCACTAGCTTCTTCCATGCAATCGTTGTCAGTTACTCTGACAGTAAAGGCATTTGCAACATTCGTTGCTTGAATAATCTCTCCGTTGCTTCTCAGGTCGTCATCATGTATAAAATTCCAGAATACTTTGACAAAAATAGGGCCAAAAACTACAGGGATTTTATAGCATCTAAACCTCGAAGAGCACTGTTTCATAAACAGTACAATATATCGGAGACTAGACTACTTTAGCCACATCAACATTACAATATATCGGAGACTACTACTTTAGCCACATTAACAGTACAATATATCGGAGACTAGACTACTTTAGCCACATCAACAGTTCAACATATCGGAGACTAGACTACTTTAGCCACATCAACAGTACAACATATCGGAGACTAGACTACTTTAGCCACATCAGCAGTGCAATATATCGGAGACTACTACTTTAGCCACATTAACAGTACAATATATCGGAGACTAGACTAATTTAGCCACATCAACAGTACAGTATATCGGAGACTATACTAATTCAGCCACATCAACAGTACAATATATCGGAGACTAGACTACTTTAACCACATCAACAGTACAATATATCGGATACTATACGACTTTAGCCACATCAAACATACACTGGCATAGAATAACAATAATGGAAGGCATTGGTTCCCGGAAAGACAAGTCAGGGGCGGATAGAAATAAAGATATCAACAGTATAGATTGGAGGTCAGCATGGCTGAATGGATAAGATCGCACGCTTTTAAACTTCCTTGTGATGATGCCGAGATAGCGGGCTCAACCCCTAAACCGGTATATTGGACTAAGATGTTGACTTCTCGTCCTGGACTTGGAGATTAAATTACATGTACCTCAGAAGTCGGAGTGGGTTCGCCTGATGGCGAGGGACACTGATAATAAGGAAAACTAATCCACACGCAAATATCAGTCCAGTGCACTAGAAGTAGTAGCACATGTGTGTGTATTACCCTTGTGTGTGTATTACCCGTGTGTGTGTATTACCCTTGTGTGTGTATTACCCTTGTGTGTGTATTACCCTTGTGTGTGTATTACCCTTGTGTGTGTATTACCCTTGTGTGTGTATTACCCTTGTGTGTGTATTACCCTTGTGTGTGTATTACCCTTGTGTGTGTATTACCCTTGTGTGTGTATTACCCTTGTGTGTGTATTACCCTTGTGTGTGTATTACCCTTGTGTGTGTATTACCCTTGTGTGTGTATTACCCTTGTGTGTGTGTATTACCCTTGAGTTCAAAGCGAACGAGCGCAAAAACTATAAATAAATAAGTAAATAAAGGCATCCCATCGAAGATACAACGGCTGGGTTGTGAAATGTTAAGCCTTCGAATATTCTAGGCCACCGAGAGCCGATTGGTCAATACGAATATGAGTTTATCACCATATCCTCAATGCGCCTTAAGGCGTTTAAGATGGTCCTTTACTTTCTTCACGTATGTTCTAAGTCACGGCATATGAGCTGAGATGGCCAGTTCCCTTCCTTGTCGCTTTTCCTTCATAGACCATCCATCCATCCATCATGTACCAAGCCGATAATTTTGGGCGGCCAATTTTTGCCATCTCACTCAACAGTCCCCTGAAAATTCTTACAAAATGTCCAGTACCCATCGTTATGAGGCTCAGTCAACCCCAGACAGATACTGATCGAAACAAATATAATTCTGCCTCTACTGCGGATTGAACTCATACCACTGCCATTGCAACCCAGCTATATAACATGACTAAATTTAGAAAGAAAACAAAAACTGACCGTTAACTCCAGAGCCTATCATTCTCCAAAAAAAAAAAAAAAGTCCAAGGAATGCATGTGTCCATTAAGAGATAGTTAACGCGGTCCAAGTTAAAAAAATAATCAATACAGAACAGGGAACAATTACGCAATGGAGGACATAATAGACAGTTAAACGGCAGTTTTAGCAACCCGCTGTTAATATCCTTGCTATTAGTTTGCCGTAAATTTGTCTGCTTTCACATGTATGTAGATTTGTCATACGTTTTCCCGCCTATTAATTGCGTATATCTGAAATAGAGCTCTTTTACATATTCGAAGGCAACTGGGCGTGGCAGAGGATGGCATGAGAAGCATTTTATGTTATGTTATGTTATCATAACAGTTATGTTATCATGATCGACGTCTCCGCACATAAGGTATATCCACTGAGAAAAATACAATATTCGTACATATATCTGCATTGGCACCGTTCAGAACTGAATGGTAGGTTAGATTTGTTGAGTGCGTTCACTTGATTAATCGATTCATTCATTGATTTACTGGCTGAATAATTTACCTCTAACCATTATGAACACTTAACATTAGTGATCTAACACCTCCTTTAGTTCCCGTAGGGGTTCTTACTCAGAACACTAATCCTATTTATTATGGACTGAATGGAAGGATTTGCTTGATCACGTTGTGATTATGATTAGGATAATGAATCGTCATCATTTCACTCCGGACAAATCCATAAATACTCGGTCTCTCATCCCAGTAATCAAAGCTGTGTTTAGTGGTCACAATATTTTCCAGTTCTTCTGTTCTCTGTACATGAACAAAGAATATTGCTTGTCTCTTTCTTATATCTAAATGCTTGCTTGTCATTTTTCTCTGTTGGCTGTTTTGTCATTTTCTAGGCAATTTTAAATCAACATTTAAGTCCAACTGACCGGTTTGTGAAATGAACTCCTACTCAGCCCTTTCAGCCCAGGAAAGTTTAAGAGCGAGCGAGTTGCTTCCTGACTATGCCGATCTCGTTATACGCATACCTGGCACGGTTTCCTTATGTTAGGAATAGCCAAAAAATGATTTCAACAGCATGAAATCAGTATTAACATCTAGAGAGATTAACAACGCATTAAATATGAGAATTGTCAAATGTTACGTATATTCAACACTATTGTATGTCGCCGAAGACTGGATATTGAATACGCAACTAGAAAGTTGAATAGATGCCCTGGAGATGTGGATATACAGAAGAATGTGTCGTATTTCATGGAAACAAAAAACAATCAAATACATAGGTTCTAGAAAAACTGGGAGGGTTGGGGGGGGGGGGTGAAAAGAGAGTTGATGAAAGAAATAAAAGAGACAAGTGAAATATTTCGGCCACGCTAAAAGACTCAACACTCTTACAAAAACCATACTGGAGGGCAAGGCTGAGGGCAAGCGAACAAGAGGTAAACAACGATACAAGTGGGAAGATAACAACAAGAGATGGACGAACATCAGCCTGCCGGAATGTACAGTCAAGGGGAGAGACAGTGATGGAGATCTATTGCAGCCTGCCTTCATTGTGGAGACGGCACCTGATTAATTGATTGATTAGATTGATTTTGCTTTATCCCATGTGCCTCTTGAATTAAAGTATTATATCTGGATTGTTACTTAACTTGTGTTATTTAGAGTTATTTAGTTAATTCCGACAGACTCAAATTGCTTAAACTGTAAAGGTAAAAGTATAGTAAAGGGCTCTTTGTAAAGGGCTTGAGTATATGGTGCTAGGCCCATATTTGTAAAGACCAAAGTGCAGTCAATGAATGATGTGTCCAACAGCATGCCGGGCGTCTTAAAATTCCAGAACATTTTCTGGTACCTAATATAGGCCGGGTCGTCCTGTGAGACCAGGCCATGTTGTAAAAATTGCCAGCCTCGAATCGACGGGGTTTGACCATACGATCACTGAACCGGAAGGCAAGCGTGCTAGCCATTGCATCACTGTGGCTCCCTTTATTCATGGTACCATATCAAAATTAGAAAACCTAACCATAGTAGTAATACAGTACAAACCGCTTAAGGCGATCTCGAATGGTGCGAATTTCTGTTGCGAAGAACACTGTTGTATTGTACGTTATAATCTAATTACTATATGCTTGAACTCTAGTAAGAGGAATTTCTGATAAGAAGAACTATTTCGCCTTATTAGGTCTGCACTGCAGTAAATGTGAATTATGGATACATAATTGGTTTCTCATTGCGTTTGGGGCTTAGGGGTAGTGAATGCAGTTTCACAATCCCGACGTGTGGGGTTCGATGTCAGCCGCATGCGATGTGGAAGCCGATAGCTGTGTGATTGTTTTCACAAATGTATGGCAAACTACTGAATGTGAAATTTTCTTTTAAAAAATAGCGAACAGCCAGTACATTTTTAAATTTGTGCTAGTTGGTTGGTTTACTGGTGGTCACTTTCATAAGGTTGTGTAAAATGTTCGACTGTTCTAGGTTGTGTATCATGTTCTGATGTTCTATATGTTGTTTTAATGTTCTTGGTTGTGTATAATGTTCTACATTGTGTACAATGTTCTAGGTTGTGTATAATGTTCTAATGTCCTGTTTGTGTATAATTTTGTTGGTTGTGTATAATGTTCTAGATTGTGTATAATGTTGTAATGTTCTAGTTTGTGTATAGTGTCCTAGGTTGTGTATACTGTTCTAGGTTGTTTATAATGTTCTAATGTTGGAGAGGGCATTCGGTTGTGGAACTGATCACAATCAACACAGTCGAAGAGGGTTCCGAAGTGTAATTGACCAGCCCTTTAATCTTTATGTCAGTTTAATGCTTCTTGAAATTGAATTGTACACGATTGTGTTACTATTGTAAATTATTGCCTTTTATTACCACTGAAAATTCAGAAATATAGGACATCTATTTTTCCGACACTCCGGGCGGCTGCCTTATGCAATAATGCGTATACGGGCTACTTGAGTTTGTCTGGCAGCTGCCTCCTCGATAATGAACTAACTACACATTCATGCGAAGGACATCCTGTTGCCGGTTCTTTTGCGATTTGGCTTGTCGAAACTACTGTTTTCTCCACGAGTTCACAAGGGACAACGGGACGCAGAGGTATTTCCAAGGCACCAGGGCCGGGATCTACACTGGCCAAGACCTGCTGACACGTCACGCCGTGCGTCCTGGGCAACAGGTCCCTTCGGAGACCTGGCTAACGTCAGTAGGATCGTTGATTCCTCCGAAGCCGAGAGTATCTGCCTGCATGGCGAGGAACCACCAGTCAGCACACCAATAAGCCAGACATGGGACAACGGATACTCACGCAAACCTCAGGTCCGGTATGACATCACATTGATGTTGGACAACAGGATGCATTCATCCGACATACAGGACTTCACGCTGGAGTTCACAGCCAGCGTACACAAGCAAGCAATCACAAGGGAAACCATAAGCATTTAATGTGGTTTTCGCTGGCATACGATTGGAGCCATTATGATGCGATTCGTTGCTGTGAAGCTGGAACAGTACTATGACTACTGCTACTACGACGACTGCTGCTACAACAGCAGCAACAACAACTAGTATCACCAGAGTCGTGGATCAGCTCTGTGTCCTTGTCTCAATCATACCACGTGGCCAAGTCCTCCAGGTATTTACTTCCCTGCCTTCACCATTTTCTTTTCCCCTCATCTTACCATTTGTCACCAAGTTCTCCAATTTATTTCTTCTCATAACATGTCCAAAAACTGTTGATTACTGCAACTACTACTACTACTACTACTACTACTACTACTACTACTACTACTACTACTACTACTGCTGCTGCTGCTGCTACTACTACTATTATACTACTACTACTACTACTACTACAGGGCTCAAAGTATATTGTATAAGACGACTACCACGTTATGGACAGACCAGAACAGGTCATTCTTCTACGCCTCAGAACAGGACACAATAGATTACGCAACCACATGTATACAAAATTCAAGATTGGTGACTCAGCCATGTGCACATGTGGTTTGGCGTCGCAGACAGCAGAGCATATACTCCAGGATTGCCCAAACTACAACATATCCAGGCGAACCTTCTGGCCTAGAGAGACAACAGTGGAAGATAAACTCTATGGACCGCTGAATGAACTAAAAAAGACTGTTAGATTCATACAAGAGACAACATTGCAGTTATAAACATAATTTAGGCGAACGAAAGAAGAAGAAGAAGTATAAGAAATATGTTAACATTTGTTTCAACTGTAACATAAAATTACAGCACATTCACGCAACATAAAGTCATTTTGCCCCAACATACACATTTTATGACGCTAATAATACATTCACAATTAACATTCAGAAACTTCACGTTAAAAATAGTGGGGAAAATTATGAATTATTTATATCCCAATACAATATAAAAGTATACGATCTCTGAAGAGTTCTGCGGGTCACTATTTATGATGTTCTGCGCAATCTCCCGTGGATGCTAGGAAGCAGCAAGCTGGTTGAGGATCCTTCACGCCCGAATTGCGTTAGTTAAAAAAGTTAGTTGCATATCCTTTTACAGGACGTCGCAGTCAACAAATGTATGAGTGCTAACTGTTCAGAAGGTAAGGGCAAAGTACCGAACGTAAACTTGCCAATAAATGACAAACGGACGCACACAAATAATGGGGGGTTGGCTGTTTATGCAACTTATTTGTTATGATTTTGGGGTCGACTCCATCTCATAAGATGTTCATAGATCTGATTTGTCTGTGTATAGAATGTGACATTTCTGTGTGGGGAATATAGCATTTCTATGCAGGGAAATATGACATTTATGTGTGGGAATTATGACATTTCTGTGTGGGGAATATGATATTTGTGTGTGGGGAATATGACATTTGTGTGTGGGGATTATGCCATTTCTGTGTGGGGATTATGACATATATATATGTGGGGGAACTGACATTTCTCTGTTCGGAATATGATATTTCTGTGTGGGGAATTTGGCATTTCTATTTGGGGAAATATGACATATGTGTGTAGGCAATATGACATTACTGTGTGGGGCTAGGCATTTCCGTGTTTGGGATCGGATATTCCTAGAAAAAGAATCAGACATTTCTGTATTAAGGAATAAGACATTTCTGTGTATGGTAAAAGACGCCTCTGTTTAAGGAATAAGATATTGTATGTGTAAGGAACTATACACGTCTGTGCTTGAAATAAGACATTTATGTGCACGGATTCAGACATTTCGGTGGTTGTACGGGAATTGTGTGCTTGTTTATCAATCACCACATTCCTGTTCTACTTTCTCGTTGGCACTCGAATCTCAGTGATAATGTCGCTAATCCACGCAATAGTTTGTTCCAGGTTCTGTCATAGTGTTGTGGGATTTTGTAGCTAACTCCAGCTTGGCCTGGTTAAGTTCGTGCGATACACTGCGTGTTATGCGCTTAAACTACCTGGAAAGACTACCTCGGGCTAATGTAGACATAACCTATGATGAGGCCAGGGATTTATAAGAAGCAATTATACAATGAAGTGGGAATCACGGCTTCCAAGCCTCCAGAAAGATGCGTATGACAAATTCCACCGAAGAGAGAACCAGTAACAGTCACCAAACTCTGCACTGGGCACAATAGGAGTAAATATAGGGTGTATTTTTAATGACTGCGCAGTGTTTAAAAATATTGCCGGTCCAAGTTTTGTATTCACCCTCTCTAAAATTCATGAACATAATAGGTACCTATAAAACTTGGACCGGTAATATTTTCAAACACTACATAGTCATTAAAGCCGAGAGGTTAGCAGCTTTTTCCGCTAACCCCGAATACTCTCGTCGCGTCACGTGACGAGAATTAGCAGTGGTTCGAATCGCAAAAGTGACTTATGAGAGTATGGAGCCAGTCGCTCAGAAAGTCGTGGCGTGCTGATGAGCGTAATCTAGCCTAGGAATCAACATACAGCTGAAAGATGCTGGTGTTGACCGCAATATCCTGAAACAGGATGGAAACGCGGAAATAGTCATTAAAAATACACCCTGTACCAGATGTTAATTCAATTAAAGATGTTAACATTTTTTATGTTAATTACAGGATGGTGCTAGCAATCCCATGTTGATTTACTAGACAATTTTACTTTCAGTAGTTTGTGATTGATTTCTAAAGGCGGTCAACATTTAAGTTCGATTGACCATTGAAGGAAATAAACCCACTACCTCGGCATCTGCGCATGAAAGTTAAGAGCCAGTGATGTTATCCCATTAACCAGAGTTTTGGAAATGTTATCGCAGTCAGGTTGATCGATGTGTCCTTTAAATATATCCAGGATGACGCTTTATATACAAGTATATATTTATATTATTCAGGTTGACGTGTTATATGCTAATATAGTCGTATTGACGTTTTACATATAATTATATTGAAATTAACGTTTTATATATACACATATATTCAAGTTGACGTTTTATATATAAATATATTCTGGTTGACTTCTGAAGGTTTACGAAGAACAAGAAGTAACTAATTCCGCCCAATAAGACATAATGCAGCGGCCTGGTTAAGCCTTCATTGCACCGTGTTTAATGCGTCTAGACGCCTATGGATCCGACTTCAGTTAACATTGTTCTGGTCTACTTCTCTATCTTGCCATTACAATTATCTCGATTTCTCGGTAAAAATGCAGTGGATTGTGGGCAACACGGTGGTGTTATTTCTCTGTGAATTGTCTGAAAGCGGCAGGGAATCGCCAATATGAACAGGACTGGTTGCCGTAGTCGCCATCTTGTTGACAGAAAAATCGAATCGCCATAATCAAAATATGTCTATTGCTTGGAGATTGCGATCTTGTGAATGGAATGGCTAGATTTTTGGTTATTCAATGAATTCTGTGCGCTTGTCATTATTATTGCCGCTCTCCGTGGCGAAGACTTTACGGGAATGATAAAAAAATGATGGTGTTGATTGCAAACGTCCTGTAAAGGATATGCAACAAACTTTTTTTTTGTCATTATTATTATTACTACTATTATTTGATTTTGTTATTTGCTCTGGTCTATTTTAGACTTTAGCCGGCTCCGTGGCGAAGCCTTTACTGACGCAGTTCGTAATCCCACATATCCGCGTTTGAAACACAGCTGCAGACGATTTGACAGCAAACCGTCTCGTGTTGGTTATTTTTTTTTTAACGAAATGGTATGGGTGCCGGTCGTTCAGAAAGCAACGGCAAAATACTGAACATAAACTTGCCCAGAAATCACAACAGCAAAACAATGCTGGTGTTGACTGCGACGTAAAGGATATTCAACTAACTTTATTTTAGACTTTAGTTTCATCTTCATAAGCGTGTGTGTGTGATTGTGTGTATGAGTGTGTGTGTGTGTGTGTGTGTGTGTGTGTAATGTATTTGTGTGTATATGTATGTGTGTATAGATACATCAACCCACTAGTCTGTGTGATACCGAAGCCAATATTGACATGAAAGAATAGTCACACTTTTCCACAATCCACAATGAATATCGTAAGAGTGATTGTGGACAATGACCTACTTATACCCTATAGCATTGTAGCTGCCAAATATTCTATAACGGTCTTGGAGTGAGTTGGTTGACCGCATATTCCTACACACACACCACCACCATCACCACCATCAGCCCGCGGGAGATTCTCCGCAAGCTGGCATGTTGGCTTAGCCCCCTCAACCAGGATCAAATGACACTATGCGAGCAGGTGGTGGAAGGAGCTAGAGAGCAGCCACTAGATGCTTGCTGGTTATTGTCTCAAGTTCGCAATGGCAGCCAGAAGTTCTCTTTATAGCGAGGATGGCTAGTCACCGACCAGTAGAGTCACTTCTGAGAAGGAAAGCAATGGCCGACTAACTTCACAATTCCCAAAGTTGCAGATGACCTGGCCACCACGTAATAGTATAACCGGCACAAGAAAACATCTGAATCCGGGACTCGAATCCGGGACTCGGGTAATCATATGCGAGAGCCTTGACCGCCCGCGTTTGTTGATGTGTCGCATGGTCATGATGCCCACGGTCACACACACACACACACGCACACACACACACACATATGTATATATATATATATATATATATATATATATATATATATATATGTGTGTGTGTGTGTGTGTGTGTTGCTAAGAGCTTAGAACCTTCCCTTCTCTCTCTCTCTCTCTCTCTCTCTCTCTCTCTCTCTCTCTCTCTCTCTCGCCTCCCTACCCCCTTACCTGCTCCCCTCCCCACAAGTCCTGTAGGCTTTACATTCGATCTGCCAAGGTTTACATGCCAAACCCCTGATGAGCCTAGCAGACACGTCACTCAACAGCGAGGCCTATTGTGGGGGAACATGTGCGATACCGTTTAGACTCGGGGCTGACTCGCCTTCGCATGGGAATTAAGTTCAGCCTATTTTTTTTTGTTCCTTCACACACACACACACACACACAAAAACACACACACACACACACACACACACAAACACACACTCACACATACATACACTCACACAGGCATTGGCTGGCCACGGAGAAATTTGATCAACCATCTTTAGTACATTTAAAAAGGCGGGCAATTCTCAAAGCGGAACCGGTGATAAAGTGCGTTGTAATGTTTTATCTATTGCCAAAATTGTAAATGAACAGTCGGATAAATGTGCATGCAAACATAATATCTAATTTACAGCCAGACATTAAGACAGACAGACATGACACTGAAGCACCGATATATATATATATATATATATATATATATATATATATATATATATATATATATATATATATATATTATATAAAGAGGACCATGGAGATAGTCATCAAAGTGGGGACTAGCAGATATAAAGATATACATATACAGACAAATGTCACTTCGCGGTGGAGGACCGATAGACAAGACAAACAAAACATAGGCAGACAGATACAGACAGACGTCTTATAGGTGGAGAATCGATAGGCAGAGAAATAGGGAGAGACCGATAGACAGACAGACAGACAGACAACACATAGGGAGGGACCGATAGACAGACAGAAAGACCAACAGACCGTATAGAGAGAGGGGCTAGGATACACACAAGCAACACGGAAAGAAGAGTGGTGAGACAGGCAGACAAACAGACAGACATTACAATGACACTTGAAATAACAAGTAGTTTTCTTCCACCACTTTGCTCTATAACCCTTTGCACACCACTCCATGACTTCAAATGACCCTGCATTCTACTCCATGACTTCATATGACCCTGCACACCACTCCATGACTTCAAATGACCCTGCACTCTACTCCATGACTTCAAATGACCCTGCACTCTACTCCATGACTTCAAATGACCCAGCACTCTACTCCATGACTTCACATTACCTTACACTCTACTCTATGACTTCGAGTGACTTACACTCAAGTCCATAACTTCAAGTGACTTTACACTCTGCTCTATGACTTCAAGTGACCCTAAACTCAAGTCAATGACTTCAAGTGACCTTACACTCTAGTCCATGACTTCAAGTGACCTTACACTCTGCTCCATTATTTCAAGTGACCCAACACTCTACTCCATCAAGTGACCCTTCACTCTACTCCATCAAGTGACCCTACACTCTACTCCATCAAGTGACCCTACACTCTACTCCATCAAGTGACCCTACAATCTACCCCATCAAGTGACCCTACACTCTATTCCATCAAGTGACCCTACACCCTACTCCATCAAGTGACCCTACACTCTAGTCCATGACTTCAAGTGACCCTACACTCTACTCCATCAAGTGACTCTACACTCTACTCCATCAAGTGGCACTACACTCTACTCCATCAAGTGGCACTACACTCTACTCCATCAAGTGACTCTACACTCTACTCCATCAAGTGACTCTACACTCTACTCCATCAAGTGACTCTACACTCTACTCCATCAAGTGACTCTACACTCTACTCCATCAAGTCAACACTCTACTCCATCAAGTGACCCCACACTCTACTCCATCAAGTGACTCTACACTCTACTCCATCAAGTGGCACTACACTCTACTCTATGACTTCAAGTGATCCTGCACTCTAGTCCATGACTTCAAGTGATCCTGAACTCTAGTCCATGACTTCAAGTGACCCCACACTCTACTCCATCAAGTGACTCTACACTCTACTCCATCAAGTGGCACCACACTCTACTCCATCAAGTGACTCTACACTCTACTCCATCAAGTGGCACTACACTCTACTCCATCAAGTGACTCTACACTCTACTCCATCAAGTGACCCCACACTCTACTCCATCAAGTGACTCTACACTCTACTCCATCAAGTGACCCCACACTCTACTCCATCAAGTGGCACTACACTCTACTCCATGACTTCAAGTGATCCTGCACTCTAGTCCATGACTTCAAGTGGCTCTACACTCTAGTCCATGACTTCAAGTGACCCCACACACTACTCCATCAAGTGGCACTACACTCTACTCCATGATTTCAAGTGATCATACACTATACTCCATGACTTCTTAAGCATCAAAAGAGGTAAATTGCTGGCTACCACTGAGTTTGAAAATAAAAGCCGTCAACCCACTGCATTACACTTTTTGAAATAAACGTACCAATCGCGAAAGCAGAAAGCAATGGGAATCTACTGAACATAAACTTGCCCAGAAATCACTAACAGATTAAAAAATGCTGGGGTTGACTTTACGTCCTGTAAAGGATATGCAGCTAACTTTACGTGAGTATTACAACAGCTTTATTACAGCTTCTTAAATGAATATTAAAACCGCTTTATTATCGCCTTCTTAACTGAACATTCTAACTGCTTTATTACACCTAATTTCATGAATAATCAAACCTCTTTATTGCACCTACCTGCCTAACATTCAAAACTCTTCTTTACATTTTCTTAAATGAACTTTCAAACAGCTTTATTAAAACATTCTTGATGAACATTGAAACCGCTTTATTACACATCTTAAAAGAACATTCAAACTGCTGTATTATAAAATCTGAACTGAATATTCAACTCGCTTTATTATAATTACATGTTCTTATATGAACTTAAATGCTGTTCCATTACTTTTCCCCGACATTAAGCGTGTTACTTAAATACCTCCTAGACTATGAACTTTTCTGTCTATTGCCTCCTACATGAACTGTTAACATATATAATTCCCCGTTAACCCTTGCATGAACATTTAAACTGTCCCATTTCAGCTTCAACCCATGAACATTCAAACTTGTCTATTGTCTTCCTTTACAAACAAAACAACGAACATTCAATCCTCCTATTTTCCTCTTTACATGAACATTCAATCAAACTGTTCCATTTCAGCTTCAAAACATGAACATTCAACTTTCATTTTAGCTTTAAATATTTGTCTGTTGTCAATCTTTACATAAACATTCAAACTTGCTATTGGTCCTCCTTGCATAAACATTCAAACTAATCTGTTGCCCCTTCCTAAATGAATATTCAAAACGGTGCCGTGGTTCTCCCAGGACCTCCATGGGCCGTTCATCTGCCGAATTCACCTCACTCCAGACACCTACCATAGCACACAGAACTGTCCTCCCTCCCCCTGCCTTCCTGCTCCGCTTTCCGATACGGTTTGCTGAATCTTTTATGACACCAGGTAACTGGCAAAAACCCGGGATGGAGTTCATACCAGAGTGCATCAGCTCACACGCACAATGTTCGGAAGCGTCACAGTCGACCGGTCACATGAGCCCCGCTGTTGCTAACTGTTTTAAAGATGAATGCATTCAACAGCACCGGCAATCTGGATTATGAGAGTTGGCAACAGTAGGGATACAAACATCGGCATCGGCATCATAAACATACCGTGCCATGCCAAGTGGCGTAGGTTTAAATGTCACTCTACGCATGTCAGTCCCTGATGTTCTGGATCAATACTATTGATTGCATCCCTCAATTCCCATCGTCTCAGACCATCAAGCATAATTTCCCTCAGCCTCTGCCGCTTCTGCCGTTGATGCTTCCATCGTCATGTGGTTCAAAAAGGCTGCTTCCTTCTTATATACGCCTGTCATGTTTTACTTTCATTAGTCTCTTTCACGCACTCGTTGGTAGCTGCTTTCACTGTCCAGGGTATTCACAATATACGCCTCAAGACATCATATCTCAATGCCTCAAGACATCATATCTCAATGCCTCAAGACATCATATCATACAGCCATGACAATGTGTCTGCCGATAATTGCTTAATTCATACCTTCATTGCGATTGCACGCAGCGTGACAAACTCTCATTCCACGGAAAATAAGGAAGAAAGAAGACAACAATGATACTGGTGATGTATCTGGGAGTAAGTGAACCGATCAGCTTATCTAGTAGTGCCATGTTTTAGTTAAAGCGACGATCCTACCGGGGGTCACTGCCGATGGTTTTACTAACATACCACCATGATGTGTTTACCAGCATGCGACGCTAGATGACAACACAAACTGGGAGTGAAGCATTATCAAGGACGCCAAAGCCGCCTTAGAGGGAATTTAGTTGACGAATCAACATCACAGCACACGGATGTAATCCATAAGTGCTCGATTCTACTCCTAACTCAAGCCTGAGTCCGGAGATTCTCAGCTCAGTGCACGAACTCCGTAGCACCGGCGAGGATCCTGAAATACTTTGGGTAGAATTTTAAACTCAAAATTTTACCCAGGCAGCGCCGTTAGGCTACTCTTTTTCGATTTCCAACTGCCACGGGATTTTTTATATGCGCAACAATACACACAAGCGTCCGATCTCACTACCCAGAGACCAGGGGAAGTTTTGTTACTAGAAGTCCACGTGAAAACATCCCGGCCCTCACCGGGGCTTGAACCCGGGACATTCAGCACTCGAGGCGGACACCATACCTCGAGACCACTCATCACACTAACTGACAACGCCAGGCAACACAGATCTATTCAGCGTTAGAGGTAAAGAGAAGAGATGCTACCACCAACTCCTTATGGGAACAGTGAGAAGAAATACTTTCCAAGGGCTGCTGCATCGGAGAACCGAGCAGGCAAAGTGCAGTGACGTCGTTCAATATAATATAACATCCCACTAACACAGTGGTTCTCAACCTTTTTTGGCCCGTTCCCCCCTTCACCATATTTTTAGGACGTCATTCCCCCCTCACCATATTTTTAGAACGTCATTCCCCCCCCCCCCCCTTTTTCGTATTTCCTCCCTAAAAATTTCCCCCTGCCCCTACACAGCATACTAATAATTGAAGCTAAATTTAATAGCACACACTAAAACAAGTCTAGACGTCCACATAAAACGTGATTTGTGGGTCTATTTACTTTATAAAATGAATTTTAGAAGCGTGAGACGTACAGAACCGTAAAGTAGGAAGGGAAAAACACGATCAAGTAATCGGTTTTTGTATTAACGCAATCTTGAAATAATCTTCATTTCCCCCCCCCCCCCTGGAAACCCCAAAATTCTCCCCTGGGGGGGGGATTCCCCACCGATTGAGAACCACTGCACTAACAGATAATGCCAGGCAATATAGAACTGTTCCATCTACACAACTTTTAAGGCCGATATTGTCACGAATGATCGTGAAATTGCGAACATCAATAAATAACAACCGGAGAACAACCAACATGAATAACTAACAAACAACGGGATTTGCAATCGGTAATTTCGACAACAAGAATTAATGTAGGATCGACCTAACAGTCCCACGTCAATATACAACAATCATCACCACAATGAGGATTTGAACAAATAGCCTCATGCCGGACAAGATAGTTTTTAACCACTGAGTTAAAACTGGAACTTTAATCAGAGTAATCGAGTTCGCCAGGCCCACATACGGCTATGTCCGAAAGAGACATTTTTGTGCGAATTAATTGTATCGATACCGACGAGGGGAAGTAACAGTTCACTGGTTATCAACACGTATAGTGTTTAAAAATGAATATCGGCATTTTAAAATACATACAGTGGCGCGGTGGTTTAGGGGTAGTGAACGAGTTTTATATAATTCCCCGACATACAGAGTCTCATCATCTCATCTCGGCTCATCTCATTTTATTCCTCTTGTACCTTGCCGTGTCGAGGCGAAGCATCAACAGCGGGAGAGCGCCCGCTTGTGGGCTAACCATTCAGACCTAGTCCAGGGTTTGAAATCAGCTGCAAACGACTTGGAAGCAGACCACCTTGCGTTGATGTGGATGGTATGAGCATCGGTCGTACAAACAGCAAAGGCAAATTACTGAACGTGAAGATTGCATAGGAACACTCGTAACATCTGATGGGAGATGTTTTGAGGGTGGTCTTTTGCAAGATGGAAAACATATTTCTTCTTCTTCTTCTTCTTCTTCTTCTTCTTCTTCTTCTTCTTCTTCTTCAACTTCTTCTTCGGAGTTCCGAGCCAATGAGGTTCTTTGCTGCAGATAAATTCCGTCTCCATTCGTCTCTCTGGTTGACCTTCTCTTGCCAGTCGTTGATTCCAAGTGCTTGTAGGCCTGTATATATAATCTCTCCACCGTCTTATTGGCCTATCTCGGGGTTTACGGTCATTTATTTCCTGAGTGTATGATCAATAAAAAATATGCAATTTGCAACGAGAAAAAGAGTGTTGAAGTGCTACATAGAACCTGTACTTTCGTATGGATTTGTAGCGTGGACAATGAGCAGAGAAGCTAACATCTGAATGTTGTGGAATTGTGATTTCTGAGAAAAATACACAGAATACCATTGTCGGACAGAAAAACCTATGAGCAAGCCCTACAAGAAATAAATAAAAACCCTAAACTGATCAGATAAATTAGACCTAGACAGTCACAATTATTTGGACACATTATGAGAAGAAATAAATGTGAGAACTTGCTGAAAACTGACAAGAGTGCGGGGGAAAAAAATAGAATGCATTGAAGTCAACACCTGGATGACTTGGCCGTGTGGTATGATCGAGACAAAAACACAGAGCTGATCCACGACTCTAGGGATCGTGTGAGTTGGCGAAACATGACCGCCTACGCTTATCGGCATGGCACATGATGATCATGAAAAAACTTTCCTTGAGTTAACAAATAGCTAAAAAAAAAATGCTGGGGTTGATTACTATCCTCATATTTTTTCCGTGTCTGTCACATCCAGTCTCAGCGTCATTTTATCACCCCCTTGCTTCAGCTACCGCGGTCTGCCAAATCATAATCGGTAGTCACAGAGCAACCTCAGTTTACTCGACAATCGAATATTTGTAAATGTGAAATTACCGTGGAATAACAGATGTTCTACATTCGAACAATACCAGTGATTGTATGTTCTAATTGTTTCAGCTGACGTATTATTGACTTCAGAAGATGTATAACGCTACATACAGTATGCAGCCGATGAGACGCAACGAGATATGCCAGGCAATAAATCGTGCAACATATTCTTTGTGGCTTGTGTGTTTAAATTCACTAATGGAATACATTGTTTTGAATCGAATATTTACTCATGAATCGTACTGAGTACTGTGGTGCAGTGTGGATATTTGATCACTTATTAAGTACGGAGAAGACAAATGGAAGTCATGGTGCATATCAACAGAGAAAGCGGTACAAACACATTAGCAAAGCAAGCTTTTAAAAGTCAAGAATATCGACTTAATTGCACCGGGTTTCATTCCATGTGACTTGGTCTCTTTTCGCAGGGCTTTGTGCAACGCCGAAAGCGTCGTTTCGTTCTGCTAGTCTGCAGTAACATCACGTTTCGATCTGCTAAAGTCAGCAGTAACATCACGTTTCGTTCTGCTAAAGTCTGCAGTAACATCAGGTTTCGTTCTGCTAAAGTCAGCAGTAACATCACGTTTCGTTCTGCTAA
>JACEFZ010018823.1:447500-590661 GCA_014155875.1 Cepaea nemoralis | reverse complement strand
TATTTAGGTTGCATTTCCTCACACAGGGTAAGGTTTGTAAACCCCCCCCCCCCCCAATTGCGCTCTTCCGCCCGAAGCCGTTGGCACAATGTGGGGTGTCGGGTTTGGTAAGCGCCGCCCAACGTTCGGCGCTAACAGAAAGCAGGTAGTACCGTCTACTCTTATGTATTCTCTCCCTTTTTGCAGAAGCGTCGATTTTGAATGTTTCTTTTGATTAATGTCTTGACCTCACCCTGACGTCGATGGTTTATGTGTGTGAAATGTGAACAATGATGGTTTATATTTGTGATATGTGAACACGCGATTGTTTGTGTGCGTGATTTATGAACAAGTGATGGTTTATGTGTGTGATATGTGAACACGTGATGGTTTATGTTTGTGATATTTGAAAACGTGATGGTTGAAGTTATTGATATGTGAATAAGTGATGGTTTATGTGTGTGATATCTGAAAACGTGATGGTTGAAATTATTGAGATGTGAATAAGTGATGGTTTATGTGTGTGATATGTGAATAGGTGATGGTTTACGTGTGTAATATGTGAATAAGTGATGGTTTATGTGTGTGATATCTGAAAACGTGATGGTTGAAATTATTGAGATGTGAATAAGTGATGGTTTATGTGTGTGATATGTGAATAGGTGATGGTTTACGTGTGTAATATGTGAATAAGTGATGGTTTATGTATGTGATATGTGAACAAGTGATGGTTTACGTGTGTGACATGTGAACAAGTGATGGTTTATGTGTGTGATATGTGAACAGGTGATGGTTTACGTGCGTGATATGGCATGGCGGCAAAGATACCATTATCATGTGTCAGGTGCTGTGAAAGATATCGCTCTTATCTCGACCATTAGAAAACTAGCTCGATCACCTTTCATTGCGCTTGCCTCATTCAATCTCACGGTTAAGGTATTTGCATTGTCCTGTGTCCATCTTCTCAGTGGCGGACCCATGATTTTCTTTCCAGAAGCCATCTCATCCATCGCTGTGCTTTCCAATTCACTGTGGCCTTTAACATAGCGAACATAGTTCAGTTCCCAAGAATGGATGTTTATGAAACAGTCTTCTGTAAATTTCATATTTGGTTTAATCTCAGTATTTTCCCACTTCTTGGACCACGCTATTCTGAGATGTGTAACATTCACATAACTGTCCTGGAACAATCATAACGTCTGATGGGGGGTACATTTAAAGGATTATAACAAGAATAGCTAGTTTGCAAGTTTGAAAACATATTGACCAATACAAAAACGTATTTTTAAACAAATTTAACAAAAACAAAAACTTATTTTGATATGACTGTCTTATGGTACAAATCATTCCAAACCTCTTCTTGATTTCTCCAAGTAACACTCCATGTATTCTGATTCACACTTAGTTTTATTTCAGCATGTTTAAAAATATCACTGAATAAATCATGCATTAAACATCGCAGCAAGCGTTACGCGTTACACGATAACTATTAAACTGGCATGTGAGGCCTTTGCTCGTGCGCGGGCGTGAGAGAGAGATGGGGGGAGAGAGACAGAATGACAGAGAGAGATGTATCTCGTAATGCATTGTATTATAGAATGACAACTCTGTGATGTGCGGTGAACAATGAATATATGTTGTGAGAAAATAAACAAGCCATAAGTGGATATATTTAACCAAGGGATACAAGTAGAATCGACGCTTTGGCAGCAAGGGAGACAAGAACAGATGATGTTGATGTATATACATTTGAAAGCCTATTGATTAAATGACACATTTTGAAGCGAAGCATGACAGTCTTTGAACTGCACACATAAGTCGTGAACTAGAAACGAATAAAGTAAGTATGGGTTCTTATTTTCTTTTGATTTGACATAAAATAATTTCGTTTGATAGATAATATATATCATCAATATTCGTTTTCTGAGATGAATATATAGCCTTTCTATGCTGCGTTTAACGTCTAATCAGGCGGTATATACCTTATTGCATATATTTGGCTGGCACATTCAGATGTGCTTTAAAATAATATTACTAATGGCACGACTATATACATATATATACATATATATATATATATATATATATATATATATATATATATATATATATATATATAGAGAGAGAGAGAGAGAGAGAGAGAGAGGTGGCAGGTGGCACTGGAAGTGACAAGCAAATGCGCCTCATATATACTAAACTACGTTTGGAGTGTGTGTGTGTGTTTGTTTTTTTTTTGTTTTTTTTTGGGGGGGGGGGTGTTTGGAAATACCGACGTCAGTTAAGCAAGAGATATAAATGAAACAGTCATGTCAAAGTAAGGAAGACAAGCAAGATCTAATGGGTATATACGTAATAAGTAATAAGTAATGTTCAATGTGAACATACTCAACAGTTGTTTTCTCGCATATTCTTTACAGGACATCGCTGTCAACGCCAACATTTTACCGCTGTCGTTGATTTCTTGTCAAGATTACGCTCAGTAGTTTGCCATTGCATTCACTGCATATTCAATCAGCCAGGAGTGAGTGCACACAGGCGTGAACATGGCCGGTGTTGGAGATGCCCAACTGTAATCTCTCTCTCTCTCTCTCTCTCTCTCTCTCTCTCTCTCTCTCTCTCTCTCTCTCTCTCTCTCTCTCTCTCTCTCTCTCTCTCTCTCTCTCTCTCTCTCTTGATCACATGTTTACCACTATTATATTTTAAATAACTGGTATATCGTTTACGAAATGAGACAATAGCTGTACTAATTAAAATGAGAGTGTGAGGTGGGCTACACATGGATGGCACATAACATATGTTTGTAGGCAGAGTGTGTGGACAGTAGCCAGTGTCCGTTATCCACAGAAGCAATACCCACGGAAATGTATACTTCAGGAATACCAGATTACGCAAAACCGGGATCATCGTTCACATCAATAACGTTAGAAATGCGGATGATTCAGTATTGATTGCAGACAATGAACAGGATTTGCAACATTTATTAGATGCGGTTGTTGCACACAGTGAATAATTAGGGTTATACTAAAATTGAAAGAAGAAAACATAGATTATGGTAGCAACTAGGAAGCACAGTAAATGCGACAATGTATTATAACAAGTAAATGGAATATTCCTAAAAAGTGAATCGGTACAATTATCTTATATCTCGGAACACAGCTGTTCCATGACGTTGGTGATCGTATGGGAAGGCGAAACATGAAGCCCACGTTTATAGGGATGGACATTTGATCATGATGACGATCTTGGGACCCCATGACACTGACCACCACCCCTGCAGCATATTGGTGGAAGGAAGGCAGATGCAGACAAATACAAGCACACAGTGCTGACTTGAAATAATGTGCAGTGATTTACACTAGTCACCTCAGGTATTATGTGTGCTACCCACCATTGTCATTGCATTATAAATATTACAGATCATTGTAATGTTTCATAGTTAACAAATTAATAATGTATATAATGTGAAATCATTGTATCAAGGGACATCAAGTGATGTATGTCGGATGAATACATCCTGCTGTCCAACATTCAGTGTGATGTCATACAGGACCTGAGGTTTGCGTGAGTATCCATTGTCCCATGTCTGGCTTATTGGTGTGTAGACTGGTGGTTCCTCGCCGTGCAGGCAGATACTCTGATATTTTGTTAGTTTTTCTGTCAAGCAATAACAGACACATAAATCCTGCTCCGTGGCTATGGTGTTGCGAACGCGATTCGTAATGCCGCTTACCCGCGTTCGGACACAGCGGTGACAGATTTGTCTCGCTGGTTTTAAGATGTTATTATGGCAGCCGGTCGTTCAGAAAGCAATGGCAAAATACAGAACGTAAAGCTTGCCATGCCATCAAGAAAAGACAATGTTTTGCGTATCCTTTTACAGGACTTTGCTGTCAACAGCAGCATCTTTCAGCTGTCTGTTGATCTCTTGGCAAGATTACGCTCAGTAGTTTGCCATTGCTTTCTGAGCGGCCGGCTCAGTATCCCGCAAGTCACGAGCGGGGGTCGAACCGCCTCAGCTCTCGCTCCGCTGCGAGACTCTGCGTGATAAACGGGATTACAGAGAGAAAGTGTTGTAACCCCACAGCCAGAGAGACCGGCATGCCATCAAGAACGGCAGTAAAATGCGTAATGTAAAGGATATGCAACTAAAAAACATAAAATAAAAATAAAATAAAATAAAACAGACACATACATATTTCGACGCAAAATGTGAACAGTTACTTCCCAATTACACACATATTATGAAAACTTTGGAAATAGGCTACCAGACAACACCGCGTAAAATGTGTATCGAGAAATGTTTTGGTAAGTGAAGTCGACCAGCGGGAAACTGATAACTACATCAACACAGGAGAGCCGATCCATCAATGCAAATATGAGTTTAGAGCCACACACATACACAGCACCGCCTGATGACGTGTACAAGGCTGCCTTACTAGACCTGACTGAAGTACACCAAGAGTTAGTGAAGTGGACAATAATCACATCGGCGTCCTTCTTTAATGGGGCGGTGGTGTTGACACAGTGGCTGTCTCGTGATGCTGTAGTCAGATATGCTTGATCATAGAAATGTTCGTGCCACCAGTTGTATATCAAGACACCAATATATGTTTTATATAAGCCTACATTTTCTCGTTAATCGTAAGATCTGCAGACATCCATGAAGTGAAGTATCTTGTAGAAACGCATCAATCAGTCTTCAGCATATCTGGAAAGACAAGCACATGGCTAAATAAGACTAAAATAACACAAGAATTCGACGTGGTCGAAGGATTTAATGTGTCGCCGCTAAAACTGTCTATGGTGACCGCAGTACTGGGTTCATTTCATATGGCTGCGAGAGGGACTTATATGTTGACTTCCCTTCCCACTCCTCCAGCCAACAAGTAAACAATCACTCTCGTAAACTCATTAGTAGTAGCAACTGAATAGTATTAACAGTGTCCCATCCCATTCCATGGCAATTTATGCTTGTCCCACCACATCCCATCCAATGGGACCTTTCCCATGGGATTCCCATGGGAATAACATTCCCATGGACAAGCCAGAATATTGGTAACACATTGTGGTTAACGTCCGGGTTTAAAGCGAGCTAACGAAGCATGGACACAGATAATATATGAGTGGCTCTTTAAAGAACAGAACAACCCGACACACCATCATTGTGTGAGGCACACGTAAGGTTAAAATACTTTAATTTAGAACCATCACCGTGAGGGTCAATTGCTGCTACCTTATTTGAGTAGGCGTGGACAAGCATCAGTGGATTTGTACATTAGCATGGTAGTCCCTCTTGCATTAATGTGTGATTCACCCCACGAAGAAGAACATGTCGTTTGCAAATCTTAGTTGTAATATAGTTCCCGATCTAGTTGCAGACCTACACCGTATCCAAAACCGCATGCATCAAAATATCGTAGTTGCCTATATTGTATGCTCACTCCACACACACAGTTGCCATCAAAGGTGGCGTGTTCTCTAAGCCTCCATGTACATCATACAGTGGATAGTGATGAACACACCAAGTAAGTGGTAAGACACGGATGCGTTGTGTCATCAAATCCCCGTATTCGAAAGAAAACTAATTAAACCATGTTAAACGATAGGCAACTGAAAGTCATTGCAGCTGAACACGTCAGACGGTGGCCTGTCTTTGGTATGATTAAACATAACCTCAGCGATAAGGCAAACATCAGCCTCTCTTTCATCCACGAGTGTATCAGCGAAGAACATCGGCAACATTTGTTTCCTAGCACCATAAAATCTTTACGACCATATTTGATATCATTATCAGGCACATAAATATGTACCAGCCAAAAATATTAATCAGCCTTTAAGATTGGATACACGAAAACGGATATTGTACAACATATAATTTCCCCTAATTAGACCACAATTTGTTTCAGATATTATCTACCAGGTGAGATCACACACTGGAAATTTCAATTAGTTAAATGTATTTTAGTAGCTTTTGATCATAAGGACAATCCTTTTTCAAATGTTATATCATGTTATTCTTTCTTCATATAAAAATTTGCATTACACAGCTTTCATTTGTACTCCAATAAATTAGTTTTATTGTCTCCCTTGTTTCCATAAAACAAAACGTCTTTTTATGTCCCTTTATAATGTAATTCTCTATTATACAGATTTCAACAGTTTTGCCTATGAAACATTACAATGATCGAAACGAGTTGAAATATTATAACACAATGTCGAAAATGGGTGGCACACAGAATACCTGAGGTGGCTAATTAAAATAACTGCAAAATATTTCAATCATGTACTTTGTTCTTATGTTTCCTACATCTGTCTCCAACAATATGCTACAGGGGTGGTGGTCACTGGCATGGTGTCCCAGGATTACCATCATGATCAGCTACCATGCGGTCAACAATGTAAACGTGAGGGTCATTGTCAGAGTCTAGTATAGTGCAGTGATGCAGGGACATCGTTACGCCCGCCAGGCGACTTAGTCCCCAGCAGGGATACCGTAACTTCGTTACGCCGCCAGGCGAGTAGTAGTCAACTGCCTGCAAGGTTGCTGGCTGTCGAAGCGGCCAGCGGTCAGGCAAGGACGACGCAAGACGCACGCATGCCTCGTGAAGCCACTTCAGGTGGGAGGCAAGTTGCGAGCTATAGGCAGACAGCTCTGGGACTTCGACTCGACCGGACGCATGATGAGAGAAAGGCGTTGTATGGTTTCTGTGCTTGAAAGTCGAGTGTCTGGACATCTTGAGAGAAAGACTATGAGCTGTATTGTATATGTAAGTGTCGTGAAGTATCAAGTATATCTTGTAGTGATCATCGTAATTGTATATGATCTGTAAATAAATCCATTGAACGTTGTGTCGTTGAGTCTTAAGTCAAATCACGTTGTACTTGTACTGTCTCACATGTGTTAGGTTAGCGAGCCAAGTTTAAGACCCTGACATGTGTGGACGTGGTGGCATTCGTCCGGCTTTGAAATGAACGTATTTATGTAATTAACATTGAAAACTAAAGTTTGTGAACGTAGAAGTTTTGTCAAACTTTTGGTACATGTAAATGTGATTGTTGAAGGCTCATTTTGATATATTACTACATTATTTAAACATGGAGACTATTTGTAACGTACAGTGCATACATATTGTTTGATCTTGTAAACGTGTAAAACATTTGTGAGTTGTGAAACTTGTCACCGTTTTGACCTTGTCGACATTGTGATCTTGTCGCCATTGTGACCTTGTCGCCATCTTGTAAACTTGATGTCTATGTCCTTACTGAATGTCATCTTGATGTAAGTGATGTGTCATCAATGTTGTAGAGTGTTAAGATATATGTAGATTGTCTTTGTGAATTGAGTTATGGAAAGCAGAAAGTTCTGGGAAAGAAAGTGACTTGTGTATTGAAAAAAAAATTGTTGACAGACAAAATTACGACCTACAATTACACTCAACTCCATACAAACCTAATCAATACTTAGTGACAAGCAGGCACACCACATCAAATAGACGCTAATTTATTTCCTCCAAAAACAAAGCAGGTTTTCCGTACCATCCGAAACCTTGCCGTAGAGGTCATTTGGTTTTGCGAAGTAACGACCCTACAGTTCCTAGCCCGATTTCTAACCATTCTTCACCGCATCCAGGGCACTTGAGTATATTTTTCTTTTTATATACTTTAAGGATGCAATTTTAGGCACGTATTGTCAATAGGAACAAAATTGTAAATTTTCCATTACTAACCACTTATAACATATTTTGTGTGGCTGGTATTTCATTGACATTTTCCATCATGTCTTCATTAAATGATTTCATCGATATGGGCTTAAAGTTACAGTTAACAGGTGATGATTTAATGAAGTGGAGTGAGAATAAACACTCTGAACACCTTCGCGAGAAATCTACTGAACGTGATGAAAATGCAGCTGAAAGAGCATTAAAGCAGGCAGAAGCCGCAGCAAAACAGACAGAATTAGAACTGGCTGCAAAGACAAAGCAAGCCGAATTAGATGGTGAACTTAAGAAAGCAGAAATGGAACGAGAAACAGAATTAAAGAAGGCAGAAATAGCAGCTCAGAGTAAGAGAGAAGAACTGGAGTTACAGTTAAAGATGAAACAACTTGACACTGAGACTGCCATTAACAAAGAGTCTAAGAAATCTGAGAGACTGGAGAAAGAAAACCAGTACAAGAAATATCAAGGTATTGTACGTAATTATACCTCGGGTGACTGCATTGCAGCCTTTACCCAAAATTTTGAGACTTTAATGGAACATTACCAAGTTCCACTGTCTGAATGGAATATTGTTTATATGAGAAGTTTGTCAGGGGAGCCTCTTAAAGTCATTGAGACCATCCCCAAAGACCTCAGAAAAGATTACCATTATCTGAAAGCAAAGATTATGGCACATTTTATGTTAGATGAGGCAGGTTACAGAGAACAATTCAGCAAGTTGAGCCCAAAACCGACTCAAACGTTCTCTGATTACCTCTGCTTAGTCCGAGATATATTTACCAAATGGACTTCAGCAGCTAAAATTGACAAAAATTATCAAACATTGGAAGATCTGATCATTAGAGATAAAGTCATTTCATCCATTCCATCAGCATTTTCAAAATTTTTGCAGGAAAATGAATGCACTAGTGTAGATGAGATTGAAAGACGTGGTTCGGCATATTACACAGCCAACAAACATTGTTTTGCCAGTGAAGCTACTGACATAAATTTTGTAGCATCGGCTAACTATGACAAACCCTACAGTAGGCAGAAACCTCATAGGCCTACATCTGAAAAGTTTAATCACTGTAATTATTGTAAATTTTCACACCATCAAGGTGAGATGTGCGACAAGAACCCCGGATATCATACTTACCTACAAAACATGGTAAACAGACAAGATAAGGAGCGTAAATCCTTCAGAAATTTGCGTAAATGTTTCCTCTGTAAGGCGTACGGACACCATCGCAAGGATTGTAAAGGTAGGCAAATGACCAAGAAAGCAAATGCCGCCTTGTTTGACAGTTCATCGTCAGATGACGAACAATCAGAGAAACATCCTGTGAACTCAGCACAGGCTTTTGACATATTTAACGCAAATAAATGTACTGTTTGTAACACCTTTTATGAAGATGGCGTGTTAACATGCGGCCACTCCATTCCTATTGCCAATGAAGAAGCTAATTTGGTAGTAGATTCTAAAGGCAGAATAAACGTCCATCATGGATACGTGAATGGCAAGTCTGCTACAGTCCTTCGGGACACGGGCAGTTCATTGATTGGTCTGAAGAGAACGTTCATAATGCCTACAGACTATACAGGCAGGCACGTAACATGCAGAACATTCTCAGGCAATATTGAGAAATACCCACTAGCATGGGCATATATTGAAACACCTTTCCTCACTGGGAAAGTAAAGTGCGCTGCATTAACAAACCCAGTGTGTGATATAATATTTGGAAATTTACCAGAGGTGAATGATAAACCTCATGACATCACATCTCTTTGTATTGATGATAGCATAACATCACCATCAAATGTCATCATTGATAATGTTACACCACCTAATGAATGTATGGTAGCTAATGTAGCACTAAGATCTCATGACATCATTGATAACATTGTTCCATCACCATCTGATATCATTGAATGTGTGAACGCAGTAACTAGATCTACTGCTAGAGTGCAAGATGAAAGTAATCAAACTGAGGCTATACAAATGCTTAGCCCAGTATCACTACCTACTAACACCATGAAGGAAACGTTTGTAACAGCTTAAAAAGCTGATCCTTCATTGTCAAAATATTTTAATCTGATCGGCCAAAAGCCAAAGGTAACCAAAAATGCAAAATGGCATTTTGCTGTGAACAATGATATCCTCACCAGGTATTATACCAGAGGTGACAACACAACAGAGCAAACTGTTTTGCCAACTAATTATCGCAAGCAAGCCTTACATCTTGCCCACGATATACCTCTTGCAGGGCATATGGCATACGCTAAGACCAGATCAAGATTATTGACACAGTTTCATTGGCCCAAATTTTGCAATGACATTAAACAATATTGCAGAAGTTGTGACATCTGCCAAAAACTGGTAAAAAAAGGTAAACACCCACAGGCAAAGTTACAAGTTACCGACTTATCCAGTCGACCTTTTGAAAAATTATCTGTCGACATAGTGGGCCCTCTGAATCAAACAACAACTAGAGGGAATAAATATATTATAACTGTCATTGATCAATGTAGCCGCTGGCCAGAAGCAATTCCGCTAAAGAACATAACTGCCAATGATATAATGGAAGTTTTCTTCCATATATTTTCTCGGATAGAATTCCCAGACACTATCCAATCAGATAGGAGCACTCAGTTTATCGCCGCATCTACCCAAGCTTTCACCAAATTGTTGGGAGTGAAGCAATGTTTCAATTCCCCGTACCATCCTCACTCTAGTGGAATAATAGAAAAATTTAACGGGGATCTAAAGCACATGCTTGCAAAAGTAACGCAGGAGCACCCCAGTAACTGGGATGTATATCTACCAGCTATTCTTTTTGCTTATCGCGAGGTACCACATTCTAGTACCGGTTTCTCTCCTTTTGAACTTATCTATGGTGCCAAACCACGTGGCCCATTGACTATTTATCATCAAATGTTAACTGACTCCACTCCAGTACTTAAACCCATATCATCATACGTATACGTTACATCATTGCGTGAAAGAATCATCAAATCTTGTATTATTGCAAAGAATGCACTAAAATTATATGGTGCTACTTATAGACAATATGCTGACAAAGATAACATGACAATAACATTGACACCTGGACAGGACGTTCTTCTTCTATTACCTAGTGACAGACACTTATTGACTGATTCTTGGCAGGGACCTTTTAAAGTGACGAGACAGATTTCACCTGTAGACTACGAAATCCAAATAAAAGACAAACAAAAAATATTCCACATAAATATGCTAAGACCATACTACAACAGAGACAACGAACAAGACGATACGACAGCTTGTACAGTGATAATAGATCATGAAGATGACGAGGATAGTGACGAAATTCCAACACCTGCATTAGACACGACAAACTGCTTGAAGGAGATTAAAATCAACCCAAAGTTAACTCAAGCAGAGACAGACAGTTGCAAACAGCTAATACAACAGTACAACACCATCTTTTCCAACAACCCAGGACAAACAGAATTAGTACAGCATCACATCACACTTACGTCAAACACACCCATAAAATGCAGACCATACACCATTCCATTACATTACAAAGAACAGTTACAACTTAGAGAAAAACAACATCATAAGACGATCCCAATCAGACTTCTCATCTCCAATGGTCATAGTACGCAAAAAGGACAACACAATAAGACTCTGTGTCGACTATCGAAAGCTAAATAAAATAACTCTTCTAGATTTGGAGCCAATGGCAAACGCTGACGACCTACTGACAGAGCTGACGGACGCTAGGTTCTTTACGAAGATAGATATGACTAAAGGATATTGGCAAATAGCAGTAGACGAACAGAGCAGACATCTGACAGCATTTGCCACACCTTGGGGACTGTACGAATGGTGCAAACTTCCATTTGGGCTAGTCAATGCCCCAGCCACATTCGTACGTATGACACGACTCCTACTAGTAAACATACCTAACATAATCTGCTATATCGACGACATCTGTGTTCACACAGAGACGATGACAGACCACCTAAAGACATTAGAACAGACGTTTGAACGCATTAGACAGCACGGACTGACGGTAAAGCCTGCAAAAGTAGACATAGCCTACCAGGAAATATCCTTCTTGGCGTACAAAATATCCAATGGCTTTGTCACGACGGACGATAACATTGTATCCAAGATACTAAAACTCTCACTTCCGACTACAAAAAAAACAAGTCAGAAGTTTGTTGCGGCTTATACATTATTACCGACAGTTCATCCCTGATTTTTCTGAACTGACTGAAGTATTTACTAACTTACTAACAAAAGATAAACCGGAGAAAATTGTAAACAATGAATGCCTAACAATTGCATTCCATAAAGTATTAACGTGTTTTTCTGATAATAGTTTAAATAATCTGATCCTTAAATTGCCCAATCTCCATTTACCTTTCAGATTGCGTACAGACGCGAGCTCCGTGGCGATTGGAGCAGTCTTGTTGCAAGAGTATAATAACATCCTCCATCCCGTGTACTTCGTATCCAGGAAGCTGAAACCCAGAGAACGGGCTTGGTCAATACCCCAGTTGGAAGCCCTAGCTTTAGTGGTGGGTATAACTAAATTGTCCAGATTCCTCCTAGGACGCCATTTCATTGTGGAATCTGACAGCAGCCCGTTGCGATTTATAAATTCAGGTGTACCTTCAAACCATATGGTAGCGCGCTGGTCTCTTAAGCTTCAAGATTACAGCTTTGAGGTTCGACATATTCCAGGCAGAACCAACTCAATTGCCGATCTTTTGTCCCGTTGTCCGACCGACCCAGTAAGCACCAATGTCTGAGTGCAGTGTGTACAAATACACTCAGATCGACACAGCCATTCATCAGTGAATCTTTTTTTTTTTCCATTCACAAAAAGCTGTGTAATGTCTACGACGTGATGTGATAGGGGTTACTCCCAATATAAATAGTGTTCTTATGTTATTAATTAATGTAGTGATTGTCGTGTATAATTGTGTAGTGTGTGGTAGAAAGCGAACTTTATTAACTGTACATATTACGAAACAATAACAGTGCCACATTCGCTCAAAAAACTTACCGTAAGCGAACTATCCAATTTCACAGTGGCATCTCCGTGTGGAACTTTCCAGTGATATTTTAAATACATGTGTGAAAGTGTGACCTAAACATTGACAACTACACCACTGCAGTCAATCGTAATCCAGAAGGTTTTACAGTAAAACATCCAACACATGAACGATTAGAACATTGTACATTCCGTAACTACATCAGACCGGAACAGGTGTGTTCTACAAGTTTCAACATCAGCTGTTTTAGAGTTCGTGTGTACTTCCGGATTAGTTAGAAATTTAGAGCAAAAGTAGCAGACGACGAATAACAATTTAAAAAGCTATGACGATTCTAAAATCTTTCGGAATCAACAAAGTTGAATACACAAATTGTGTGTTTAGATATTTATGTAGTGTAATCTTAGAATCATATCTTGATTAATGTATTCATACTACCGACTTTTTCTCGTTAGTATGAAGAAACGTCAAGCGATGACGCTAAGAAATAGGATAATTATTGTAAAATATTATATGTCATAAATTTTGAAATTATTCCCCTTTCATTTATTTGTTATTACATTATTACACAAAGGGCCGTAATTTGAAATGTATTCAGTAATGTGTTGTGTATAAATAGCCAAGTTGTTGCCAGATTGTTAACACAACAGGTAGCCATCTACTGGGCATGGCAGAGTGTTGCCGACATTGCAGACCAACACAAGAGCTCCTGGCCAAATGAGGTCAGGGTTTGAGCGTTTTATACGACTTATATAAAGCCGTATTTCGGTCTAGCTAGATGGTTTTTGTTTCAAGAACCATATTATTACGTTGTTTTTAGAGGCTGCGAGATAGATGCGTGAAGCTGGTACTACCGATCTGACTGGGTCAATAATGCAATTGAGGTAATCAGCCATCGAGAGGATGAAACCTGACAAGTGTTAAAGGTTGAACACCACATGTTGTTGAATGCAACTTCCATTTCTTATATATTTCTATGGCATATGTGTATGTATATGTATTTTGATACCAATGTATATAACAACAGAAGGGTCGACTCTGACAAGGTTAAAAAGTTAACCCAGTATGTACATATATTATACATGAAAGATGACATCTTTCATGAAGCTGCCGGGGAGCGTGTCAGAGTCTAGTATAGTGCAGTGATGCAGGGACATCGTTACCCCCGCCAGGCGACTTAGTCCCCAGCAGGGATACCGTAACTTCGTTACGTCGCCAGGCGAGTAGTAGTCAACTGCCTGCAAGGTTGCTGGCTGACGAAGCGGCCAGCGGTCAGGCAAGGACGACGCAAGACGCACGCATGCCTCGTGAAGCCACTTCAGGTGGGAGGCAAGTTGCGAGCTATAGGCAGACAGCTCTGGGACTTCGACTCGACCGGACGCATGATGAGAGAAAGGCGTTGTATGGTTTCTGTGCTTGAAAGTCGAGTGTCTGGACATCTTGAGAGAAAGACTATGAGCTGTATTGTATATGTAAGTGTCGTGAAGTATCATGTATATCTTGTAGTGATCATCGTAATTGTAGATGATCTGTAAATAAATCCATTGAACGTTGTGTCGTTGAGTCTTAAGTCAAATCACGTTGTACTTGTACTGTCTCACATGTGTTAGGTTAGCGAGCCAAGTTTAAGACCCTGACAGTCATGTTAAGCCATCTCATACGATCACTAGGATCATGAATCATCTCTGTGTTTTTGGCAAGACGGTGCCATGTGGCCAAGCCATATATATATATATATATATATATATATATATATATATATATATATATATATATATATATATATATATATATATATATATATATATATATATATATAAACAGCCAGATATTGCAGCCCTTGATTGATAAAAAGAAGATAGCTCTCTTAAGAAACAAGGAAAGACCAACGCGTAACACTCTGAGTGAGCTGAAGCAAGCGAGGAAGGATGTACAAAAGGCGGCCAGGCAGTGTGCGAATTACTATTGGATCAAGTTATGTGAGTCCATTCAAATCGCAAGTGATAAGGGAAACATAAGAAGCATGTATGAAGGGATAAAGAAAGCCTGTGGTCCAATGATCAAAAGAAGTGCACCGCTGAAAACCTTGACTGGAGAAATCATCACTGATAAGAAAAAGCAGATGGATAGATGGGTCGAGCACTATTTAGAGCTTTACTCAAGTGAGACCAAGCTAGCGGATGATGCCCTCAACGCCATAGAGGCCCTGCCAACTCTTGACCACCTGGACACACTTCCCACTATAACAGAAGTTAAGTGTGCTATAAATGAGCTTGCATCTGGCAAGGCTCCTGGTAAGGATGGGATTCCAATAGAGGTTATCAACGCAATGAGAATATCATGTCAATGGTAGACCGGTTCTGACGGAAGTCGCACTGTGATTCGGGGTAGACTTGATCTCCCAGGACTTGAAGTCTGTGCAGGACAATTCTGGCAAATACTTTCCCAACAATACACAGTAGTGAGATACCCCTATAGTTGTTACATGCATGAAGGGTATAATCAAGTTTGATGGCTCAACTTCAGAAGAGTTTGAAATCAAGAGTGGAGTTAAGCAAGGCTGTGTGCTAGCACCCACCCTCTTTGGGATATACTTTTCACTTCTACTTAAATATGCCTTTCCTGATCAGGATGATGGTATATACATTCACTCACGCTCAGATGGTGGCCTCTATAATGCTCAGAGATTGAAGGCCAAGACCAAAATTAGCAGGGTACTAATCAGAGAGTTGCTTTTTTGCGGATGCTGCTGCGATTACGACCCACTCTGAGGAAGAATTACAACATCTACTATCTGCATTCTCCAATGCTTGTTCTGAATTTGGTTTAACAATTAACAAAAAGAAGACACAGATTATGTCACAAGGTGCACATGGTGTACCATCAATCTTTATTGACGACGCCGAACTGGAGATAGTAGACCATTTTACATATCTAGGATCAGAGGTAAATAGCAAATTATCCCTCGATCAGGAAATCAACATCAGGATTGGCAAGGCAGCGACAACAATGAACATGTTAGCAAAAAGAGTCTGGGAGAACAGGAAGCTTACTGCCAAAACAAAAGTCCTCGTCTACCAAGCCTGTGTCCTTAGTACTCTTCTTTATGGCAGTGAAACCTGGACAACTTACTCACGCCAAGAGAAACGTTTAAACAGCTTTCATATGCCGTGTCTGCGAAGAATACTTGGTATTAAGTGGCAAGACAAAATCACAAATACTGAAGTATTGGAAAGATCAGGTTGTGTGACGGTGTATTCCATGCTCAGTCTTCGTAGACTTAGATGGATAGGACACATTAGGAGGATGGATGATGGTAGAATACCAAAGGACATCTTTTTTGGTTAATTACAGACGGGTAGGAGATCTCAGGGTCGGCCTCTACTACGATACAAAGATGTGTGTAAGCGGGACATGATTGATACAGGCATTGATAATGCACATTGGGAGCACGTCGCTGCTGAACGTGTTGCATGGAGGGCAACTATCAGAAATGGAATAAAGACAAAGGAGAAAATGATTGCAGAAAAAGCACAGACAGAGCGTGAGAGACGTAAGATGGTGCAAAATGGTGGAAGTGACCATGTTTTCACATGCACCTACTGTGGGCAAACATTTGCAGCAAGAATTGGCCTTACCAGCCACACTCGCCACCGCCATGGATCGTAGTTATTAAGCCTTTTTGAAGTACAATGTACCAAACTATCGTCTGTCAAGACGGAAAGGTGCCAATGATATATATATATATATATATATATATATATATATATATATATATATATATATATATATATATATATATATATATATATATATATGCCTCTCTGCCTTCAGCTTGCTCATTTCTCATCAACGCGCCAGTTGTAACTAAGTTATCTAGTTTATTTCTTATTGTAGAGTGCCCAGTGTATCAGGTCTTAGTCAGATATGACTGAGCTACCGTATAACAGTAGACGGTACTACCTGCTTTCTGTTAGTCCCGAAAGTTGGGCGGCGCTTACCAAACCCGACACCCCACATTGTGCCAACGGCTTCGGGCGGAAGAGCGCAATTGGGAGGGTACTTGCCTTACCCTGGTACGAGGAAATGCAAGCTAAAGACAAAATGTCATGGCAGGGCAGACCAAGCCCTAAGCCTTGGTTGGCGGCTGGTCTAGGATCGAAGCTCCGACAGGCGGACAGTTAGAGCATAGCTTTGCTGATCCGGCAGCTTCTGCAGCTTGTCTTGTTCCAGTAATAGGGGTGTTACCTTTCCTCTGGAGTGAACTAGGCAGGCCGAGAGACTGATCACGCTGCATGGGCAACACATGATCTCTATATTTTAGCCCAGGCTTTGTGCTATGGAGAGGCAATAATTCCATCCCTGGTCTCAACTGGTCTCGGAATCAAAGCGAGAGGCAACTCTTACGGGTTATAAGTCATTGTCAATTGGCGTAGACATGCGGCGCCACGAGTTGCCTCTGACGGTGGGAGACACCTGATCAGCTACTGCCCGCCTCAAGCTGGGCAGCCTCGGCCAATTGGGTGCTGATCCGCGACAGCCTGCCTGCTTCAATGGGTGCTTGGGGCTAGAACAACATCTGAATCGCAGGCTGTAAAACCAATGCACCAGGTACAAATAAAAATAAAAATAGAAACCTCAAGCTACGGCTTGCAACCTGGAACATGAGAACTATGTGTCCAGGATTTTCCACTGACTTGACCAATATTGACGATGTGAGAAAAACGGCTGTGATTGATTCCGAACTCAATCGTCTTAACATTAACATTGTTGGCCTGCAGGAAACTCGCCTCGCTGAGGAAGGGTCACTCTGGGAAAACAATTACACCTTTTTTTGGAAGGGTAGAGGGTAGGCAGAAAAAAGTCAACACGGTGTGGGCTTTGCAGTGAAGAATTCGCTACTGGGAATAATTGCAATTCCAGCAGGATGAAATGAAAGAGTATTATGCTTGCGCTTTGCAACCTCTTGTGGATTTGCCACCATTATTACAGCATATGCACCGATACTCGATTCCTCTGATGATGTGAAGGATTCGTTCTATGAGGAGTTAGACTCCGTGATCAAGGCAGTTCCAAAATCTGACTACATTTATATGCTCGGTGATTTCAATGCTCATGTGGGCAAGGACTCGAGTTCATGGCCAGTGTGCCTTGGAAAATACAACATTGGTCGCATGAATGAAAATGGGCAAAGGCTGTTGGAGCATTGCACCAGTAATGACCTATGTATTACAAACTCCTGTTTTAAAACAAAAGAGATGCATAAGAACACATGGAAACATCCACGATCCGGCCATTGGCACCAGTTGGACTTCATCATCAGACATTGTGATTCTTGTTCGAATATCTTCAACGCACATCCGATAAGAAAACTGCTCTGAGATAGTTGTACCGATTCACTTTATAAGAATATTACTATTTGCCCATATATTAAATGATAGCATTTCTTTCTTCTTACAAATGAACACAATATCTGTCTTCTTACAATTTAATTATAAAACTAGTTGTTCACTGTGCGCAATAACCGCATCTTCCAATGTTGTTCGTCGTATCTTGTTCGTTGTATGAAATCAATACAGTGCGAGCTGCATATCTAAGTTATGTCCGCCAATTGTAATTCCTCTCATTTCTTCTTTAGTTCTAATACTAATTTCACATATCCGCCACATGCCTATCTCAATAGGCGGATATTTAACTACTTCATTATCAATCTTCATGGCAGTTTTCTTTACAAATCAAATGTATGTCCCAGGAGACCAGATCAGCATAGCTGAAAGGATAGGGGCGCATTTTCGTAAATATCTGGTGCGCAGTTACCGAGGTAGCGGTTTCAACGCTTACACCGGCAAGTTGGACTAGCAAGTTGACTTTTCGTCCTTGACTTGGTAAAGTATATTACAAGACCCTACGCTTGCACGAACAGAAATAATGAAGATAGTGGAGGACACACTAGACAAGATAACAACTGAGAGCTACAGTTACTCCACCGGGATTCGAACCCTGTCAACAGCGTCTCTATACAGGGAGGCGAGTAATTCGACTTAGGACTAACTAGACACCCCTACACAGACATCTTCATTAGCGGGTTCTATCATCAATCTGAACCCACAATTATGGAATAAACGGACATAATTCATAGCTACCCATTGAAATAGCAGCATTTCTTGTCTAGGAATATGTAAGATTAATTTGAGCCAGACAATGTATTTTCAAGTAAATGGGAATATTCTTATACAAGTGAATCGGTACAAATATCTCTGAACAGTCATAACATTTGATGGCAGGTAAGCAAACTGAACAATAAAAAGATGGCATTTGCAATGAGAAAAAGAGAGTTGAAGTGCTGCACAGAACCTGTACTTTTGTATGGGCGTGAAGCGTGGACAATGAGCAGACAAGCTAAAAATATCTTAATGACAGTGGAAATGTCATCATCATCATCATCATCTTCCACTTCTGCCGTCAAGCGTCGTGGGGAGGAATAATTTGCGTTCCAGCGCCCGGTGGACGGCACTGGATAGTGTCATTCCGTGTGGTTGTACAATGTCTCTGATGTCATCAATCCATTTTCTTCTTGGACGTCCTCGTGGTCTCGTCGCAGATGATCTTTGATGTAAGGCCAGTGATGGTAGTCGCTGATGTTGCATTCTAACAACATGGCCAAACCACTTGATCTTCTGTCTTTCAATAAATGTGGCACAAGGTGTTGATCCCACAGTCTGTCTGATAGTAACATTTCTTACTCGGTCTCGGATTGTTAAGTTGGCAGCTCTCATCAGGCATCTCATTTCGCAGGTGTTGATTTTGCGAAGGTGTAATTTGGATAAAGTCCAGGTTTGAGATTGGTAGCATAGGGTTGGTGTGAATATGCTGTTTATTATCTGTCGTTTTGCGGACATGGGTATGTTTGGATGTTTCAGTAAGGGTGATAGTTGTAAGTGCACTAGCTTTTTGACATCTGATTTCAATTTCTCTGTCCAATCTGCCATCTTCTAGAATACCATGGGCAGACAGAAAAACAACGGACCAAGTCCTACAAGAAACAAATTTGGATACGTTATGAGAAGAAATGAATTGGAAAACTTAGTGACAACTGGCAAGGTTGAGGGGAAAATAATAAGGTGAAGGCATAGAAGTAAATACCAGCATGGCTTGGCCAAGTGGTATGTTGGAGACAAGAACACAGAGCTGATCCACGATGCTGGTGATCGTCTGACATGGCGGAATATGACCGCTCACGTTTATCGGCATGGCACATGCTGATGATGATGAGTCAGACTAATGGGCCAACGGTTGTTTTTAATCATGATTTAAGATAGTGTTACATCTTTTCCCTCTCAGTTTCCACGGACATGGGGCCGTCACGAGGCAGTTAAATATGCCACGTGGTCTGATTAACCCTTTGTATCCTGAATTATTTTATCTATAACTTTGTAACCATTTTATTTTTCTAAATGGTATATTTTAATACATATATACAACTAAGATATGAGTCTGGGAAAAAAAAAAATTTTAACAATGATATTTTACAATTTGTTTTTTGGGACTTTAAAGTACCAACAGGAACCAACACATAATTTTTTTTTTTTTTAATTGTTTTATGAAAACATCTGCTTATGTGCATATCTATACATGGTATTCATAAAAGCAATTCTTTTTTTCATTGCAGCACAAAAATACATTGCAAAATGAACATTTTGAATAGGGTTTGGACTGGATTTTTTTTGTAGAGCACATTTCACACCTTCCCCTTTCTTGAACAAAGGTAGGCCAGTGAGCTCCTAGGTTTTGTCCTCTGATGTCTTTAGACACAAAGTTGTTCTTCCTTCTCTTCTTTGGCTGCTCTGGTGTGGTGCTGATTGAAGGACGACCTCTTTTTTTCACAGGGATCTTTCCCTAAGCGATTAGTCCCATCGCTAAGTTTCTTCGAAACTCAAGTAGTGTTGATTCATGGTGGATCTCTTTGTACATTACAAAAGCATTGACGTATGCCATTTCAATCATTGCAAAAAACAATCTATGCCACCACTTTTTGGACTTTCTATCAGGATCATATAATGATCGGAGCATATCTGCCTTGTCCACGCCTCCCATTGAGGAATTGTAGTCCCCAACTATAGCAGGTGCTACAACGTCTTTGGAATTATTTGTGTCTTGAGATTTCCCTTGATAAATTTCAAACTCATAGACATAGCCAGTCATATCGGCTCGACACCAAATTTTATAACCCCGCTTTATTGGTTTCATGGGGTTATACTGCTTCAGCGATGAACGCCCTTTGAAGAGAACCATGCTCTCATCTATGCTCTGAACTTCATTAGGTAGTCTGAGCATCTGAAAATTGCGATTCAGGTCCTGAATAAGAGGTCTAATCTTGAACAGTTTGTCACAATTGTCCTTCGGAATTGCACTATTATCATTTACATGAAGATTCGCAAGAATCTCAAAGTATCTGTCACGCTGCATAGCTTTAGGTACAATTGGAGTAGAAAAATCCATGTCGCTTGACCAGTAATGTCTCATGTGTGGTAACCTATGGTAGCCGAAAAAGAAATGCAGACCCATAAATGAAAGCATTTCTCTTGTGTCAACAGGTTTCACTCTTAACTGTTTTTGTTGAATGTACAAATTTGTTTGAAAAACTACATTTTCAATTGTGGATTCTGATAGCACAGTGAGAAATATATATGCTGCAGTCTCTTTTCCCACAAAATGCTGGAGAACTGGCCCAACCTCCTTAGAGAAAACTGGCAGACTCTTTGAGATTGGTTTCTTTCTCCAGTTCCTTTGGATTACTGAAAATGTCTCCTCATCACTGGAACTAGTATCAGAAAGTTGCACATTCTGAGATTCAGAAGAACCGGCAACATTAGGGTTGTTCTCTAGTTCCTCATCCGAGCTGCTCTCTACTGGTGTATCAATATCAGATGGGAGATCTTCTTCTAGGGCAATGACAATTTCTTCCTCAGTCAGATATTTTCGTTTACAGGCCATGACACCTAGAAAAAAAATAAAAAAATCATATAAACAGACACAAATTATATGGTACTTGCTATCAAAATAAGTCAATCACATGATGATGATTAGGTTCAAAATAAGTCAATCACATGATGATGATTAGGTTCAAAATAAGTCAATCACATGGTGATGATTAGGTTCAAAATAAGTCAATCACATGATGATGATTAGGTTCACAATAAGTCTATCACATGATGATCATTGGACCACAGGCTTTCTTTATCCCTTCATACATGCTTCTTATGTTTCCCTTATCACTTGCGATTTGAATGGACTCACATAATTTGATCCAATAGTCCTTGGCACACTGCCTGGCAGCCTTTTGTACATCCTTCCTCACTTGCTTCAGCTCACTCAGAGTGTTACGCGTTGTTCTTTCCTTGTTTCTTAAGAGAGCTATCTTCTTTTTATCAATCAAGGGCTGCAGTATCTGGCTGTTTTCCGCAAACCAGTCCTGCCTCTTATGTTCCACAGTGCCGTAAACCCCTACCGCTGTTTTATAAATAGTTTCCTTAAGTTTGGGGGGATCCGCCTTGTCGCAAGTGTGTGATTATCAGGCTTTGCCTGTAATAAAATCCTTGACACCATCTGTACAAGTGAAGTTATCTGTGAGGTATAGATGAAGTCGCGAGAATGCCTGTGCGTGTAATGTAAGACTGTGACAAGCAGCAAACAGTGACATAGACACAGAAGGGAACATTCTTAACCAAGTGGATAATTTTAAATGCCTAGGGGCAATTATAACATCAGATGGAAGATGTACAACAGCAATTAACAGCATAATGGGATGAGCAAATGCCGCATTTCAGAAAATGAAGAGTATCTCATGCAGTAAGTCTCTGTCACTGAATGTAAGAAAGAGACTGCCGAAATGCTATATAGAACCAATTTTGCTGTAAAGCAGTGAATCTTGCAATGTAAATGAACAAATTAAATAGAAATTAGAAGCCACAGAGATGTGGTTCCTGAGACGAATGTTGCGAATTCCTTGGACTGCCATAGTAACTAAAATGATTGCCTGAAACATGCTAATGTACTGGTTATCAACCTTTTTTGGCCCATGCACCCTTTAACCATATATTCAGAATTTCATTCTCCTCTTTCGTATTTCCTCTCAATAAACCACCCCCACCCCACCCGCCCCTACACAGTATACGTAAAAATGGAAGCTAAATGTAATAGCACATACTAGAACAAGTTTAAACATCTGCATAAAAACATTATTTACGGGTCTACTTGCGTTATAAATCGAATTACAGAAGGGCGATAAGTACAGAACTGTAAAATACGGAGGTAAAAACAAAATCAAGTAATCAGTTTTTATATTAATGCGATCTTGAAATAATCGTAATCCTCCTCCACCTCAAAACCTTAAAATTCTCCCCTGGGTGTTTTGAGGGGATGGAATTCACCACCGGTTGAGAACCACTGGGCTAATGACACTAGAACTGTATATACAGCAATAAGAAAGGGACAAATAGCTTACTTCGGTCATGTGATGAGAAGATAGGCATTGGAAAATATCGTGACAACTGAAAAGATCGAGGGATCGAAAGAAAAAGGCAGACCAATATAAATTATGCTGTATGGATTGAGACGGTGGCATAGAGGAATATCATCAGCAGATTTGATCCAGAACACCAAAGACTGAGATATGTGGAGAGCCATGAACGCCTACGCCAACTGGCAAGGCATTTGATGATGGTGATTAAATATTTTGAAATCTGTATAATAAGAAATAATGTTATCAAGGGACATAAATAGAAATGATTGTTCTTATGAAGAAGGGAGACAATAAAACTAATTTATTGGAGTATAAATGAAGACTGTAATGCAAATAGTTTGTTTGAAGACCTTATATTTATAAGGAAATATATTATATATTACTCTTTTGTTTAACAGCTACTAAATTAAATGTAAACAATTGCAATTTCTTATATTTCCAGAATGTATTTGCAAGAGGTAGATAATATCTCAAACGATGTGCAGTCTATTTACAGGATAAACATCTAGTGCAATATCGATGTATGTGCAATATGTTGAGGGATCGGCTTTGTAATATTTTTGGCTGGTACATGTGCATGTGCCTCATAAT
Source organism: Cepaea nemoralis (assembly GCA_014155875.1). NCBI lineage: Eukaryota > Metazoa > Mollusca > Gastropoda > Stylommatophora > Helicidae > Cepaea > Cepaea nemoralis. The sequence goes on along the minus strand of JACEFZ010018823.1, from coordinate 566,820 downwards.
GGTATAAAATATGGTTACGTATACCCGCATTTGAAACACAGCTGCGCGCTATTTGAGAGCACACTGCGTTGTGTTGATGTTTTTTTTACGAAATGGTATGGGTACCGGTCGTTCAAAAAGCAATGACAAATTACTGAATGGACACTTGCCAAGAGATCACAACAGCAAAGAATTCTGGTTGTTATTGCAACGTCCTGTAAAGGATATGCAACTGACTAAGAATAATATGATAGGGGATACCCCTACCCCGCCACCTGCGTCTAATATATTGAAACGTCATGCAAGTTTGGAGAGAACAATCGTTGAGGGGTATAAGCTCGGGAGGAGAGGAAGCGGAAGATCAAAGAGAAGTTGGGTGCAGAATGTAGCGGATGATCTCCAGATGAGAGTATCGGATGCGGAGCATCTATCTTATGAGAGATAGGTTTTCCGGACGGTTGTTGTGAGGGCGAGGTTCTGCAAGGGACATGCTACTGAATGAAAGATTCTTACATTCCATGCTTTCTATACATTAACTTGTATGGAAGATCTACAATTGTTGCATGAATATGTATGTTTTGTTTCCAATGGAACCTATGGGAGGAACCTATATGACAAAGGACATTCGTGTCTTACCCCTTACTTGAACTTTTCAGCTCTAATGACTTTCAGTCGCCAAACAGTTAACATGTTTTACGTTAATATTCTTTCTAATACAATCATTTGGTGACAAAGGACATTCGTGTCTTACCCCTTACGTGATCTGCTCATCTCTTTCCACTGTATAGTGCATATGAAGGTTTAGAGACAACAGTCGACCGTTAGGGTATTTCTATTGAAATAGACTGAAATCCCTATCCAAGAGTTTGCCGACAGTCTCTAGAAATTATGGCTCGTTATAAGAATGTCTAAAGGGATGGTCCCGATAGAAGAGACTGGGATTCACTTGGTAGACAAAGGCAGAAGGTGAAGAACACTCGTGTATGTAGGAAGACCTAACACGAATGTCTAGTTTATCTGTCGGTGATCCTTCGTCATTTAATGATAAGCCCCCTGTTTTAAATACTTTCACGCACTCACGCGCACGCCTTGCGTTCAAATGATCACGAAGGGAGTACGTGGGTACAAGTATAAAACAATAATACTCTTTAATAGTAAAAGAGATAATGAAAATTGTCGTTCAAGTGGTGAACTATGACAGTTACAATTATGTTACAGGTACAAAAATAAAACAGTTTTCTGATGCTTAGCTAGATCGCATATCATCATTCACACCATCCAGACAGTGACACACTCAGAACACATGTAGACACAGAGTCACCTGAGACAATCTGATCTCTGTTAGGAATAGTGCTGGCTTTCAGTTGTATTATGTCTTGGAGTCGACCCTGGCATTCGACAGGTGTACGATGCTCCTCCGGATTCCAGGTTCCGTCTCCACTAGTTGGTGGCTCAAAGTTTCGGTAACCGGACCGGTTAGGTGTCAGCAGTATCAGCAGCGAGGCTCCTTAAATCAAACAAACAGTTGCAGACTCCTTAGTGTCTTGACAATAACAATGTGTCTGAGTGTTGGTGTTGTGTGTCTGTTGTGTATGTGTCAGATGCAGAACAGGAATAAAACAATTCCTCTCTGCTATTCTGTATCAAAAGCACAGGCCAATAGGTCTTATCAGCTTGGCTATACCTTGTATGACATGATGATACAAGGTGAAAAAGGGTCCAGAGGTGGACACATTCTAAGACCACATGGTCCATTGGAGTAGAACATGTAGACAAATCTTTGTTTGAAAAAGGCATTACAAAATGTACATGGTTGTAAAACTTGAAGTGACTCATATGCAATAATTACTGGTGTATTCCTTAACACCATGGTGAGGAAGTCCTGGGCAGCCAGGATGTTTCCCTAGATAGCTAAGGAAGGGCCAACAATAATTCAACCTAATCCCACATCAGTCATTAGGCATAAAGCAATCAAGTGTCGCCATGAAGTCGTGAGGTATACCCCACGGAATATACGAGCTAAAAGATAAGAAGAAGGCCAGCAGGCAAGCAAGGGGGCTGAGATATTCCAGGCATTGGCTTTTAGGATGTCTCAGTTATCCCTTGTTGAGTTATTTACTCCCCAAATTCTGATTCCTCACCACATAGTATTTGCTTTGAACTTATGACCGTCAGTGTCGTGTAGTTCGGCATGGCGGTGAGTCAGGGGTAAGCAAATTTATGTTTGAATATAAATCGCCTAGTAATATTGCTGGCATGTGAGAATCATGTTCCACATGTCTCTTCTACTTCTGCCCACATGGCAAAATCATGTTATCATATTTTCAACAAAATATACACGTAAATACATTCACAAAATGCATATGAAAATAATCAGTAAGGTTTATACATTATATCTATATATTTTTATCTATAAATATATCTAGGCCTCACATGTTTTCTCTCAATGTCTCCCCTTTCCAATACCACGTTTCATAAATATACATGGTCGGGAAAGTTTTGGGTTTTCCCAATATCAGAATATAAATGTGTACACACTTCTTATTATAATCGTAATTATTATGTTACTACACTCACCCCCAGTCTTATTGCAGCAATAAAGATCGGTTTTGGTATAATCTACCAAGGATGCAACTGGATATAGCAGCTCATCTCATGCAAGGTCTGCTTAGCACAGCATCTATAGTCATTGTGAACCGGCCGGAAGTGGTTAGTCACAATTTCCGGTGCAGCCGTACTATTAGCATATCGCTGTTTTCCCGTTGCTAGGGAGTGACGGCCATATACTTGGTATTAATGATAAGGGTAGTAAAACAGGGGATTTCCCTTGTGACATCATTTGATGACGTGAAAATATGTGCTGTCCCCAATAGTACAGTGTGTAGTTTTAGTGCAGCAAATGTCTGCGTCGTCAATATGACGTCATTATTAGTAATTTATCTGCCGTACTGAACCCAGAATGTAAATTAGGAATTCCACTAACGTAGTAGTGGTGGTGTTTGCATAGTGATCTAGACTCATCCCGTCACATATGCCGCCCCTAGAGAAAAGTACGGCTCAGCGAACTTTTAGGGTGGATGAGCCTAGATCGACTATGCATTCTCACCATAGTTTATATCTGAACCCATTGTTCCCCTCTAGAGAAGGATCTATTAGACTTCTTTCGACTCCGGGGCTGGCTTGGTACTTTGGTATGACCTGGCGTTTCTCCAGATAAGTTTAGTGAGGATCCAGTCAGAGGTGGGTATGGAAAGCTAAGAGGTTCTTCCCTCCTCCCTGCTTTCTGAACAGCATTTAGAGCTACCAGATGTACTGGTCGTTCTTTTGCTCTGTCATAATATTTGCGGAGCAATTTAATGTGGTAGATTTTCATCTTACCTTTCATGAAGATTTTATATTTGGTGTTGGACACTTTCTCCATTATGGGGAATGGTCCTTGCCACTCAGTCTCCTTATTAGTCCCACTAGATCTTAAGAGTAACACTTTGTCCCCTACCGCTAGCGAACGTTGTGAGGGAAAAAATTTCCCTCTCTGGAGAGTCTTCCTAGCACTAGGAAGTTGGGTACAGCCAGGTGTTAGAGTTGGGACATGGGTCAGTGCACTCCCTACTATCGTGGGAGTGGATGGTTCCCCTAAATAGACATATTTACTTCCCAGTATCATGTCATAGATAGGATCAGTCATCACTGCTGCCGATATAGTTCCCTTTACAAATCTAGAGTTAACTAACACTTGGGCTATTGGTAAAGTTAGGGTAGGCGAACTTCTTGTCGCACCCCTAACTTCAACCCTGTTTTGCGTCAACTGACCAGGTTTTACTAAGTGCGATGCTATTATGGCATCATACGTTAAACCCGTATCATGCAGACACTCGACCAACTGTCCATTGACATTGATCTTCTCTACCACTCGATGTCCTCTCATTTCGGGAGGCGGTGGTAGTGTAGTGGTTTTCTTCCCTATCGAGAAGCAAGCCGCAATCTGGGGTTTTGTTCTGCGCTTGCAGTCTGCCGTACTGTGGGAATTATTATGACAATTCGTGCAGTATGCTTTTCTAGCCCCAGATGTGGTTTGTTTTTTGTTATGCTGCTGCTGAGGTTGCCTCTGGTTTGCTGGTATATTGCTAGGGGTTTGTCCCTGATTGGTTGGAGGTGGGTTCTGTTGAGGAGGTTGCGTTGGGACCGAGTCTCCATGCGCAGTCAGATATCTTTCAGCCAAGACTATCATTTCCCCCAGTGTTTGTGCCCCTTGCTCAACGATGAAAGTTTCCATCGGCTTCGACATACAGTTCCTCAGCTGCTCACACAAAACCATCTCCCGCAAGCCCGCATAGGAGTGTTCATACTCTCCCAATGTCTCCCATTTACAGAGATAACTCTGCAGACGAGCGGACAATTGTGAGAATGACTCACCCCTCAGACGTCTTGCGGTTCGGAATTTCCGCTGATAAGCAGCTGAGGTTAACTCATATCTCTTCAATAAAGCCGATTTCAAACTTTCATAAGAGTGTTCATGGCCTGGAGGTAGTCCCTGAAAGACTACATACGCTTGTCCCCTCAGTGCCTGAGAGAGCTTCAAGTTCCAGTGTTCCCTAGCCAACCCAAATGACTCAGCTAATTTCTCGAATTTCTGAAGGTAACTATCCAATTGTTCCTGATTTTCCTCAAACGGCATCAATGGAAAACTCATAGGACCCACATGAGAAGTCGAATGTAGCTGGGTTTCAATGCTGGGTGCCGGAGAGCTGGCGTTAGAACAGGTTGCTGATAGAGCTTGGTTTTCTAGCTCTTTCATCCTAAACTCATGCTGTCGGATTTTTTCATTTTCCTGTAACTGCCTAAGTTCTTTCTCAGCCTCGATTTTCTTAAGTTCTGTCGCTGCTTCCAGTTTCTTAAGCTCGAGTTCATGCCTACGTATTTTATCTTCCCTGTCTTCTTTCCTTAACTCCCTCTCCATATCATGGACATATTTGGCTGCTTCGGGCTCCGATAACCCCATAGCTACCGCTGCTGCGTGCAAATCTACTGATGAACTCATGACTGAGTTTTGACTGAGAGGGTGAGTGATCAGTGGACTACAATTTCTATATCAATATTATACTACTTCCCAATTCAAGTTATACTAATACAATTGCAATAATTTACAAATCTTATTAGTACATACACAAAATTGGTTAGTACAAACAATGATACAAAACACACTTTCACTCTCTCAATCGAATGGAAACAACTAATTACAGAGTTTCCTAAACTACTCTACCCTTTACTGAGATGAGAAAAAAAAAATTTTTGTACCAAGTAACACAATTTATTAGAAATATTTCTAATTAGGTGGGTAGATCCCGGACCGAGACCACAGTTGTCACCGACCGTTAGGGTATTTCTATTGAAATAGACTGAAATCCCTATCCAAGAGTTTGCCGACAGTCTCTAGAAATTATGGCTCGTTATAAGAATGTCTAAAGGGATGGTCCCGATAGAAGAGACTGGGATTCACTTGGTAGACAAAGGTAGAAGGTGAAGAACACTCGTGTATGTAGGAAGACCTAACACGAATGTCTAGTTTATCTGTCGGTGATCCTTCGTCATTTAATGATAAGCCCCCTGTTTTAAATACTTTCACGCACTCACGCGCACGCCTTGCGTTCAAATGATCACGAAGGGAGTACGTGGGTACAAGTATAAAACAATAATACTCTTTAATAGTAAAAGAGATAATGAAAATTGTCGTTCAAGTGGTGAACTATGACAGTTACAATTATGTTACAGGTACAAAAATAAAACAGTTTTCTGATGCTTAGCTAGATCGCATATCATCATTCACACCATCCAGACAGTGACACACTCAGAACACATGTAGACACAGAGTCACCTGAGACAATCTGATCTCTGTTAGGAATAGTGCTGGCTTTCAGTTGTATTATGTCTTGGAGTCGACCCTGGCATTCGACAGGTGTACGATGCTCCTCCGGATTCCAGGTTCCGTCTCCACTAGTTGGTGGCTCAAAGTTTCGGTAACCGGACCGGTTAGGTGTCAGCAGTATCAGCAGCGAGGCTCCTTAAATCAAACAAACAGTTGCAGACTCCTTAGTGTCTTGACAATAACAATGTGTCTGAGTGTTGGTGTTGTGTGTCTGTTGTGTATGTGTCAGATGCAGAACAGGAATAAAACAATTCCTCTCTGCTATTCTGTATCAAAAGCACAGGCCAATAGGTCTTATCAGCTTGGCTATACCTTGTATGACATGATGATACAAGGTGAAAAAGGGTCCAGAGGTGGACACATTCTAAGACCACATGGTCCATTGGAGTAGAACATGTAGACAAATCTTTGTTTGAAAAAGGCATTACAAAATGTACATGGTTGTAAAACTTGAAGTGACTCATATGCAATAATTACTGGTGTATTCCTTAACACCATGGTGAGGAAGTCCTGGGCAGCCAGGATGTTTCCCTAGATAGCTAAGGAAGGGCCAACAATAATTCAACCTAATCCCACATCAGTCATTAGGCATAAAGCAATCAAGTGTCGCCATGAAGTCGTGAGGTATACCCCACGGAATATACGAGCTAAAAGATAAGAAGAAGGCCAGCAGGCAAGCAAGGGGGCTGAGATATTCCAGGCATTGGCTTTTAGGATGTCTCAGTTATCCCTTGTTGAGTTATTTACTCCCCAAATTCTGATTCCTCACCACATAGTATTTGCTTTGAACTTATGACCGTCAGTGTCGTGTAGTTCGGCATGGCGGTGAGTCAGGGGTAAGCAAATTTATGTTTGAATATAAATCGCCTAGTAATATTGCTGGCATGTGAGAATCATGTTCCACATGTCTCTTCTACTTCTGCCCACATGGCAAAATCATGTTATCATATTTTCAACAAAATATACACGTAAATACATTCACAAAATGCATATGAAAATAATCAGTAAGGTTTATACATTATATCTATATATTTTTATCTATAAATATATCTAGGCCTCACATGTTTTCTCTCAATGTCTCCCCTTTCCAATACCACGTTTCATAAATATACATGGTCGGGAAAGTTTTGGGTTTTCCCAATATCAGAATATAAATGTGTACACACTTCTTATTATAATCGTAATTATTATGTTACTACACTCACCCCCAGTCTTATTGCAGCAATAAAGATCGGTTTTGGTATAATCTACCAAGGATGCAACTGGATATAGCAGCTCATCTCATGCAAGGTCTGCTTAGCACAGCATCTATAGTCATTGTGAACCGGCCGGAAGTGGTTAGTCACAATTTCCGGTGCAGCCGTACTATTAGCATATCGCTGTTTTCCCGTTGCTAGGGAGTGACGGCCATATACTTGGTATTAATGATAAGGGTAGTAAAACAGGGGATTTCCCTTGTGACATCATTTGATGACGTGAAAATATGTGCTGTCCCCAATAGTACAGTGTGTAGTTTTAGTGCAGCAAATGTCTGCGTCGTCAATATGACGTCATTATTAGTAATTTATCTGCCGTACTGAACCCAGAATGTAAATTAGGAATTCCACTAACGTAGTAGTGGTGGTGTTTGCATAGTGATCTAGACTCATCCCGTCACACACTGTATAGTGCATATGAAGGTTTAGAGACAACAGTCGTCTATGATGGCAACCTTGTATGTAGAGTGTGCTTGCATTTTTTTTTTAATATGTAAGTCACACAAAAAAACTGAATATAACTGCATTGGCTAGTACATTTATCACGAGCACTATGAATGTGTGGACAGGGATGGGAGTGGAGGTTAAACGCACTGTGTGGAATTTTGTCCTTTATGCTGGATGGGTTAATGAAATGTTATCCCTGACTGGTATTAATTCACAGTCCCCCGTGACCAAGAAATATATATAGAGATATATGGTAGAGATATATGGTAGAGATTTACCATGCATAATTTCTTAAGTTGCAATGGAGACACGCTGTGACCTGTTATTGTATCCACCATGTGTTCATGTCCAAGTTTTAATTGGTGGAAACATCGTCCAGGCCTAATTTTTAAAAAGAAATAAGAGGTGGACCTTCTTTGAGGAAATATTCGGAGATAAAGAGAACTGCTAACTCATCCTCAGTAGGCTGATGATCAAGAATATACAGATGCAACAGGTATGATATTATAGAGTATATGGAAGAGTACTAGCAATGGACCATCTTATTTCTGGATACAAACTGGCTCTTACAATATCCCATAGAAGGATCGTGAGGATGGAGAAATTGTCGCATGCGTAATATCGATTCCCAAATAGCTACCCCATTATCTACATACTGCGGAAAATATCAACGACATATATGTACTTGAATGACGGATCACTATGTAGGCAATTTGAATCAGAAGAGACTGTAGGAATAAGTAGCAAGATTTCACAAAGAAGACATTGCCATTTATGAACCGATTGGGATTAATATCGATTCCCAAATAGCTGCCACATTATCTACATACTGTGGAAAAGATCAACGACATATATTTACTTGAATGACGGATCACTATGTAGGCAATTTGAATCAGAAGAGACTGTAGGAATAAGTAGCAAGATTTCACAAAGAAGACATTGCCATTTATGAACCGCGTAGCCACGTGTGGCAACTGTCACAGTAACACGGCATATTTATCAGCTAATCCATAACTGCAAGCTGCGCACTGTTAATTATATAGCCGTGAATTTCTACTTGACTCATGATGCTGCATACACAATTGTCATTATGACCACGGCTATAGGGATGTGTGTAACACACATGTCCCAAGACGACTTTCCGCTGATCACAAACATGCACGGCAGAGGATATGTCACAAGCATTTGGACCGTCATGCTCGAGAAGGGGATACATTTCTCCATCAAATTGTGACAGAGGACAAGTCCTGGGCACATGTTTACTTACCAGACATTGAGAGACAGTAAATTCAGTGGAGATACCCGTTGTCTCTGATTGCGATAAAAATATATTCAAGACACTGGAATCCTTTGGGAAAGTCGGGATACACATATGTTGGGATATCACGGGACTTATATATGCGCGTTTTAAGGAGACAAGAGGTGAGGATTTCTAATTTTGAGCATGCATCAAGCGTAGAACGACGTCCTGCATTCGAAATGAAAATGTTACATTCATACCCTATGCACTACATCGAATGTAACGAGAGAACAATATGGGTCAATTATGTTGTTTCTTGTATTCAATTACAAACACCATATACTGCGCTTGTCTACACAATGTTGAAGCATAAACAATAATGGGTTAATTCTACATTGACTTCATTGAACACCTTCTTTTCTTGTGTGGATCTATGATCACCGAGCTTCATCACAATGGATCACATCATGGACCTCCACGGCAGCAGGAGTAGACCATGTTTGGTAAATCGAACATGTCCGATACATTCAGTGCACCAGTATTATAACGCTCCATTAGTTTCTCTATACGATGCCATAATTCATAGATTCATATGTCACACATCTTGACTATGCAAACTACAACATTGAAATCTTAACAATTACCTGTATCTGCCGACAGGTTTTTCCACCCTGAACCTCTAAGTTTATTGTCCTAGCAATCACAAGGCAGTGTATTCAGTAGAATATTTATTTCATCATCGACATTGACAAACGTCACGTTTTCTCTCACTTTCTACAGTATGCATCTATGTCTTTGAACGTTTTCAGACACTCTACCACAATGTCACTTTCTGTGAAGTCTTCTAACAGTCTTTGTCCCCCCCCCCCTCCCTCCCTCTCTCTCTCTCTCTCTCTCTCTCTCTCTCTCTCTCTCTCTCTCTCTCTCTCTCTCTCTCTCTCTCTCTCTCTCTCTCTCTCTCTCTCTCTCTCTCTCTCTCTCCCTTTTATCGATTGTGTCGCTATGTCTGGTCTATTTAAGTCTTTAGATCGAGGAACCTAAGCATCCATTGTTGTCGGAGACAATGCAGTGCCAATGATCAGGCTGAAGAAGAACATATTGGTGAGACATAAAAGAAAGACAGCGAAGTTATAATTCGGGCAATAGCCGTGTATAGTGTATGTGAGCGAGTGTGTGTGAGTGTGTCATGATCATCATCATCATCATCATCATCATCCACTTCTGCCGTCAAGAGTCGTGGGGAGGAATAATTTGCGTTCCAGCGGCCGGTGGGCGGCACTGGAGAGTGTCATTCCGTGTGGCTTTACAATGTCTTTGATGTCGTCAATCAATTTTCTTCTTGGACGTCCTCGTGGTCTCGTCGGAGATGATCTTTGATGTAAGGCCAGTGATGGTAGTTGCTGGTGTTACATTCTAACAACATGGCCAAACCAATTGATTTTCTGTCTTTCAAAAAATGTGGCACAAGGTGTTGATCCCACAGTCTGTCTGATAATAGCATTTCGTACTCGGTCTCGGATTGTTAAGTTGGCAGCTCTCCTCAGGCATCTCATTTCGCAGGTGTTGATTTTGCGAAGGTGTAATTTGGTCTGAGATTGGTAGCAAAGGGTTGGTGTGAATATGCAGTTTATTATCTGTCGTTTTGCTGGCATGGGTATATTTGGATGTTTCAGTAAGGGTGATAGTTGATATGTAAGTGCACTAGCTTTTTGACATCTGATTTACATTTCTCTGTCTAATCTGCCATCTTCTGTGATCATATTTCCAAGATATTTGAATTCTTTAACTTGTGTGAGTGTAAGTGTGTCAAAGTATACGTGTGTATGTGGGTGCGTGTGTGTATGTGTGTGTATGTAGGTGAGTATGTGTGTGTGTGATGTCGACCGCTGCTGTTTATTGGAGACTCCACTTTAACGGAATTTGGGATCCCAAAAATATATTATGCCGTATGGAGGACATCCGGTTAGAACACTGCATCACATGTGCCTGTACAGTTCCCGTACACATAGCCACGCAGACATATTCGTGTGCAGCATGCTATTGTACCACCCACATTGTGTATTTACGAAACAATTGCATACACATTTGAAACAAAACGCCATGTATACAATACGAGTAACATGCAACATATACAAGTTGTGGTCACCGGTATAACAGGACAGCTGGACAACTCCTACAGTGGCTGCCTGTTACATCTGTGTTAACTACGCCTAGATTAGTGCATAACTGTGGTGATTGCTTTTCTTCACCCCAAACGATTTCATGAACAAACATGGGCCCAACATATCCGACGTCAAAGTCATGACAAGATATAACCAGTGTTGTGAATCTACCTTCTCATACAATTGGAGCTTTTATAGATCAGTGTTCCCAATATTTAACTTAATGAAGTCGCTCGAGCTAATGTTTTTTGGAGTAAATTTCGCACCATGATTGTTTGTAGTCTCTAGACGACATTTGTATCGGACATGTCTTTCTTAAGAGTCCACCACATGTCAGCTTGCGGATCACCAGAAGTGACTTATAATATGTGGCATTACCTTTACTGATTATGTGAGTGTGGTACTTCAATTTCTCCATGTGGAGTTAAGTACAGTAGGGAGGAACTTAGGATCCATTTTTAGTATGCAGAGTGAATGAAGTGTTAGTTACCATAACTGATATTATTTCAAGGCACATAAGTATGAGCCAGCCAAAAATACTTTTCAAGAGTATCGGAATGTCTAATATTAAACGGCTTAAAGTCCATTTTAATATACCAATATAGGTGTTATACATTAACGATTAATTGATATAACGTATTGTCGAATCTCAAGAAATTGGAACATATATCTAAAACACTTAATGCATCGTCTAAAAGAAAACATGTGACTTGCAAACAAATAATAAATAGTTCGTAAAACAATATATTACTCATTGAAAATGGTGAAGAGCTGTACACATCCATAATAACATATTTTGTTTCCCTTGCAGTTTAATATATGATTTGTATCCCTTGTGTTAATATTGCCCATGCAAGACGTTCCTATTTATTGAAAATGTGTGGTCGTAGTTTACCTCAAATTATAGAGATCAATACTATAGTCTGTCCGGAAATTAATGCCGCCATTCACGTTCAATAATTTTGAAAACCGTCTGTTACATCGTTATGAAATTTTTCCTGCCGTCATATGTTTACCCCCACCCAAGGAATATGTCTTGGATAGGTCCAAAAGCGGCGACTTTCCTTTGATGTTTTGGGGAAAATGTAGTGAATTCACGCTAACAAACTAGCCTTACAGTAATCCACCTTATTTCTAAAAAGGACACAAGTACAAGGCGAAGCCAGATTCGTATGGGAGTGGGTGCAATAAAAATGTAGCTTAAAAGTTTATTGGTGACTCCAGTACACCGGAAATGATCCCCTGAACACGTTATTCCGTTAGGAGAATATCCGAGAGGAATACATCGGCGGCCATTGACTGTACATTTCCCTTCAGCAAAGCCACGAAGACATATTCTTGTCTATTTTGTGTTGCGTGCTGCAGAGAACACGATACACACTACGTATATACTAGACAATTATATATGTATATATATATATATATATATATATATATATATATATATATATATATATATATATATATATACTCACGTAAAGGAAAAAGCTCAACAGATGGGGCTTTTTATCAACCAAGATAAGACAGAATATATGGTAATTTTAAGAGACGGAATGGCTAAAAACTCTGGCCACATACAAATAGATAATATGACCATTAAAAGAACGGAAACATACAAATACCTGGGTACAATCTTCAACTGCTCCAACATCATAACAGTACGGATATAGGGATGATATAAAACAAGTCCCGGTGTCGTTCTTTATAAGGTTTTATTGATCATAATAGGCCGATGAATAATACAGAGGTCATACGTATGATGTTCCTTTCCCTCGACCTTAGCTGTAACTCAACTGCCCAAAAAACCCCACGTCACGGCTTGACCATCCTGGTAACGTTCTTATAGGATGCTCAACCGTGCCCTAAGTTTGCACATCGAAGCTAATAACAGAGATGGTACTCATTCTGTTACACCTCTCTTTCTTTAAAAAGACTTTTCTTCTTCAAAAAGTCTTAACTCCTAACCCCCTTATCCTAAACCTTCCTTCCCTCATTTACACTTAACCAACCCCCCATATTCTTTCTCTAAACCGTCCCAAACTAACTCTATCTCAAGTACTTACTTTCTTCTTCTTGTCTCTTATCACTGTCTCATATAGCAAATCGCTATGAAGTTATACTTCTTCTTCGTTTCATCAGCAATCCGCTTAAACCTCATTATCAAAAATTCAAAACGCTGTACTCTTCTGATACTACGTCAACTCCCTATTGTCATCGCTAACAGTATTACCTCAACATTACTAATTCTCTACTTTCAACTAAGCTGAAATCACTCTCACACGATAGGAAGACAAAGAATCGGTGGCCACCGGAATTTAAAAGAAGCAGAACTCTTTCTCACAAAAACTACACTCATACTTACCCCCCTATGTTACCTGAGACTTTATGTAATAAAGTCTAAAACAATTATATATCTTCTACAGTTCACTTATACCACTTAGTATGTCAATTTTACCGTTTGCGCTGCTATCTACAGCATCAGGCATCAACCATCACAAGTATTATTCACTCCTAAATACACAAATTAAAAAGGTCCATTATTTCTCAAGACCTCCTCCAACACCTCACCTCACCTAACTAATCTTCCCCTATACCTCTCTCAGAGTTCCCTATTAACCTCGCCGAAAACTTCAGCAATCCACTAATGTCCATTTATTATGGGCATTTCACCTAAAACCTTTACTTGTCAATTTATGCCGTTATCAACAGCAATCAAATATCGCCACTGAACTCATGTCTGTGACCTTCTAACTCATCAATACTTGCAATCAACGTTATTCTTTTTCAGTCCATATATCACGGACCCCCAAACCCGCGTGGCATTTTATCTCTGCTCGCTGTGAGCATTCCAATGTTCATTTCTCTCTATATCTATCTATCTATCTATCTATCTATCTATCTATCTATCTATCTATCTATCTATCTATCTATCTATCTATCTATCTATCTATCTATCTATCTATCTATCTATCTATCTATCTATCTATCTATCTATCTATATACCTATCTGTCTATCTATCTATCTATCTGTCTGTCTGTCTGCTTGTCTGCTTGTCTGTCTGTCTGTCTGTCTGTCTGTCTGTCTGTCTGTCTGTCTGACCCGGCCCGGCTTCGCCCAGCTCCTGGTGGGGAGTATCTCATTTAATTCATATAAGTTGTCATATAAGATCCCGTTCCCGTTCCCGACTATCTGTCTGTCTGTCTGACTATCTGTCTGTCTGTCTGTCTGTCTGTCTGTCTTTCTGCCTGTCTATATGTCTATCTGTCTATATGTCTGTCTGTCTGTCTGTCTGACCCCGAACGGCTTCACCCAGTCCCTGCTGAGGAGCATCTCATTTTATTCATATAAGTAGTCATATAAGCTCCCGTTCCCGACTATCTATCTGTCTGTCTGTCTGTCTGACTGCCTGTCTGTTTGTCTGACCCAGCCCGGCTTCGCCCAGACCCTGATGGGGAGCATCTCATTTAATTCATATAAGTAGTCATATAAGTTCCCGTTCCTGACTGTCTGTCTGTCTCACCCGGCCCGGCTTTGCCCAGTCCCTGGCGGGGATCTGTCTGTCTGTCTGTCTGTCTGTCTGACCCGGCCCGGCTTCACTGAGTCCCTGGTGGGGAGCATCTCATTTAATTCATATAAGTAGTCATATAAGTTCCCATTCCCGTCTGTCTGTCTGTCTGTCTGTCTCTCTGTCTGTCTGACCGGGCCCGGCTTTGCCCAGGTCCTGGCGGGAATCTATCTATCTATCTATCTATCTATCTATCTATCTATCTATCTATCTATCTATCTATCTATCTATCTATCTATCTATCTATCTATATATCTATCTATCTATCTATCTATCTATCTATCTATCTATCTATCTATCTATCTATCTATCTATCTATCTATCTATCTATCTATCACCAGGGGTCTTAACTTAAGATATAACAATGCTATTAAAAGTTATGTCCCTTGTTTTATATTTTCTTATGTTCAGTCATGTAATTACAAAATTAAATTTTAGTAAGGTAATAGCTGATAGTACACTAAAAAAAAACTATGACAGTTGGTTGCAATGGAATGAGAAGAAAACATGTAGAAAATGTCATCTCAATCGGATGGACCGTTCGAGAACGCATAAAGAACGGACCCACATACATCCATACATACATACATACATCGCCATATATATGAATATGGCTCTGAAACCTGGAGTACAACGAAAGGAGACGAAGCCTTGTTACAAACATTTGAGAACAAAATTTTAAGACGCATCTTTAGACCCATTAGGGATATACAAAGTGGAGAGTGGAAAAGAAGAAGTAACAAAGACATTTATGATCTGTTTAAGTCCCCGCTAATCACTGGTATCATGAAGGCTAATAGACTACAATGGCTGGGGCATATAGAAAGAATGGAAGATAATAGGGAAATAAAACTCGCTTACACTCAAGAAATAAATTACCGTAGACCCCGAGGTAGACCAAGAAGACGGTGGAGAGGCAATACATATACAGACCTACAAGCACTTGGAATCAACGACTGGCAAGAGAAGGTCCACCAGAGAGACGAATGGAGACGGATTGTATCTGTAGCAAAGAACCTCAATGGCTCGGAACGCTGGAGGAGGAGGAGGAGGAGGAGGAGGAGGAGGTGGAGGAGGAGGAGGAGGGGGAGGAGGAGGAGGAGGAGGAGGAGGATGAGGAGGAGGAGGAGAAGAAGATGAAGAAGAAGAAGATATTGATCACAAAAACCATGTATCTCTTTATTAATCATGCTGTACTGTCTTTAACCTAAATATTTGCATTACACAGCGTTCATTTATATTTCAATACATATGTGTTTTTGTCTCCCTTATTGGATGAAACGTCATTTTTATTTATGTCCCTTGATTCAATGATTTCATATTATACATATTTCTGATTATTTGCACATGAAACATTACAATGAACCAAACGAACTGTAATATGTATAAAGCAATGACGAAGGCGTGAGCAGACAGAATAGCAGCGGCGTCAAATGAAACTTACTGCACATTATGTCAAGTATGTACTGTGTGTTTGTTTGTTCCTTCATCAGCCTTTCTCCACCAATATATGCTGCAGGGGTGGTGGTAAGTGACATGGTGTCTCAGAATAACCATCATGATCAGATGTCATGACGACAAATGTAGGCTTCGTGTTTCGCCATCTCATTCAATCACCCAAATCGTGGATGAGCTGTGTGTATTTCTCTCGACTGTGTCATATGGTCAATCTGTATAGGTATTTACCCTTCTGCCTTCCCCGTGTAAGTTTCCCTTTAAACTTGCCACTTGTCGCTAAGTTCTCTAGTTCACTTCTTCTCATAACGTGCCAGAAACTCTTTATTGTCGACGTCTAATTTCTCTAATTAGTTTACCCTTTCATTTGTTTCGTGTAGATTTCAGCAAATGATTGTCCCGTAATTCCAAGGTATTCTATTCATTGTCCTCAGAAGCCATATTACACTACCATTATATGTTCTTCAGCTTGTCGGCTTCGTTGTCCACGTTTCACAGCCATACAAGAGTAGACTTTCTATGGATCATATATATTTCTGGTGAGAGGTAGAGAAAGCTGGACACTATTACATACTTCCTATGCTGTGAAGATGAGATCTTGTCTAATCTGAGAAGATTATAAACACATCACGAATAAATGTTGCAGTGATATGTGAGCAAGTGATGATTGTGTATGTGATATGTGAGCAAGTAATGATTGTGTATGTGATATGTTAGCAAGTGATGATTGTGTATGTGATATGATGTGGCGACACAGATACCATCATCATGTGTCAAGGCCTGCGAAGGATAGCGCTCTTATCTCGGCCACGAGACAGGTATCTCTATCCCTCATCATTGCTCTTGCCTCATGGCTAAGCTATCTGCATTGTCATGTATCCATCTTCGCAGTGGTGGATCTCTGTTTTACTTCCCAGAAGCGATGTAATTCATCTCCGTTCTTTCCAATCCACTGTGGCGTTTAACGTGGTGAAAATATGCGTATCCAGTCTTCTTCTAGTTTCCATGATATGATGTTATTCACGAAACAGTCTTTTCCAGAGTGGCTTCATTCACTTTGACATTTCACTAGGATATACATTTCTCTTAAAGCGTGTTCTCAATAACAACCATCATTAAGATCATGCAAACCACAATAAGGATACTGACACAGCAAGTAGGTAAAGGAAACGTCTCACTGGACAAGTCTTGGGGCGTGTTGGACATGTGGTGCTTGATCCGCGTGTTATAGACTTATAGACACTCTAGGGCTGATGTGGTAAATATCACGACAGCTGCATTAAGTTTTGATCTTATTGCGTGGTATCCACTGTTGAGTGGACACAGGAGATCAGTTCAATGTTTTGAACAACAACAACAACAAAATTGCAGGTAATAGATAAAGGATTGTGCACGTGTTCACATCTCTTGAAGCATGTTCTTGACCACTCATGTTTGAATAAGGAATCGAATATTTTAACTAGCTGCAGTTATCACAGATGAGGCTTGTTCCTATGTGCTTGCAACACCAACACTCAGCGCTGACGCCCTTCTATATCTGTTAGTATGTGATAGAAATTACGCTTGATGTAGATTTGGGTACTCATATTTCTGCGTGACATTATACATACGGAAACGTGTGCTGATCGCTGCAATGTACGATACACTATGAATATGTAGTTTCAATAAATATGGGCATCTAGAATGGAACCTATTTAACAAAGGGATACAAATCGCAGAGTATGCAGCAAGGAAGATAATAATCGTGTTGTGTATATGTACAATCGTTATAGCCTGTTTAAAGAGTGATATATTTCGAAAATAATCATTTACATGTCTTTCAATCCATGCAGATATATTTTGAAGTCGATTGATTAGTGTACATATCGGTTCATTTTTTCTTTAAATTCAACAGTAAGTAAATCTATTCATTAGATAATATGTAACAACCAGATAGTTGCTTCCATAATTAAACGCATCAAGTCTGATATCCGTGTAATAATGTGTAACCATAAGCTCTTGTATATTTTTGGCTGGCACATGCATTTGTGCCCCAAAATAATATATCATTATTCGTCTGTTTTAGTTAAGATCAAAGTGTCATATGTGCACTTGATGATCTGGCCAGAGCTAATAGCAGAGACGGTCATCAGAATAACACAGGGACGCGAAACCTAATGGGGCAGCTCTGGCCACTGGCGAACTGCGAACACTCACACACACACACACACGCACGTACACACACACACACACACACACACATATATATATATATATATATATATATATATATATATATATATATATATATATATATATATATAAACAGACTCTCCACTTTACCCACACCGTTTGTGTGGCTTTACCACAGGGATCACGTTGTGTGTGGCTATTCTGTTTTGTTTGTCTATGATGAACTGATTTCTCAATGAATACAATGAGATTTTCTTGTTGGACACTGTTCTCTATGTTAAATCCACTGGTTCCCGTAAAAAAGAGGTAATCAGTAGGGGTGTATGCGGACACTTCCGTAGTTCAAATCCGTGCATTCCGAAGACAATTCATTAATGGTGAATTCTCCTCACGTTATTCAAAATTGTCTCGAGGATATTTTCCACATCTCGGCATTTAGTCAGATATAACATTCTGGCACGATCAGGGAAACCATCTTTCTATATTCCAGCACTGGGAAAGAAAGGTCGTTTTTTTTTTTTTTTGCAATAGTGATAGGATTACATCTTATTCTCAGAGCCTTTCCTCATGTTTAGTATTGTCACTGAGTCAGCCACACTCGAGTCTGCTGAATCACGTCCATGCAGTAAATTTCTCTATAACATCGCTTAATAATAAACCATTAAATAATATATGTATTATAATTTTTACACTGGTATACACATTTTGCACTTGTATGTCTTTCTCTAGGCGAATGTGCATCTTGCTAGAGTAGGCAACCACCTGTGTGTTTCTCTCTTTCACTGTGTGCTGACTGAACGCTTTATGTAAAACATCAACGTTATCAGCTAGGGTGCTAACTCTTGACAGTTGTTTTGTGATCCGTGAAGGGAATGGATGGTCTGTGTGATCTGTAAAATTCATGTAAAACATATAAAAGGCAGACCAGTTCCATTTATGATGACTGAACAATTAGCAAACTAAGCTTATACCCTATCATCCTAGGTGGTTAACTAGATCTAAAATACGTTGCTCCTGTTAATGAAAGTGATGAAATGGCATGTGCGCCCTAATAGGTCAACCATCAGTTCTTGGGCTATTTAATGCCCTGGAACTTGTAAGAGGTAGACAAGAACTCTACGGTGAAAAGACATGATGTTACTCCTCTCTCTGAGAGTTTAGGAAAATGCATCATCTAGTCATCATGAGGCGTGCCGTATCCCGGAGCTTACTATCTACTCTGTTTCCTTGGGTTACTTTGGTGTCTGTTGTGTTTATTTGAGTAGAAACTACTGTGATAAATGGTTCTGAGAGGAGAATCAATTAGTATCACTGTCACTGTCTCGATTCAATGTAGGATTACTATCAAATATCAATGGTTATTTGTCTAGAATCATTATCAGAAAACAATCTCTTGTCATGGGGGAATGCGTTCTGGTTGTGGCAGATCATCTGTTGATCTGATCATTTTGATCTGAAGGAGGTCTTGAGTAGAATTCAATCATTCATTCAATAGCATGACCTCTGCAAAACTTCGCTCCCATAACAACCTTCCGGAACACTTCTCGGTCGTAAGCAGTCCCACGTCCGATAGACCATTCTGGAGATCATCTGTCACATCCTGCACCCATCTTTTCTTTGGCCTTCCTCTTTCTTTCTTCCCGGGCGTATGCCCTTCCATAATTGTGTTCTCCGAGTTTTCATGACAGTTCACGTGGCCAAACTTTTTCAATTGTATTTGTTGTATTGTCTTTAGTAGCTAACCTGCATCAATATTTAGTTCTTGTATGGATGCACATCTCGGAACAGTAATAACATCTGATGGGAGATGCCTTGAAGAGATTAGAACAAGAATCACCATGGCAAAAGTAGCCTTTAACAAGATGAAAAACATATTGACCAATAAAAAGATGTCAATTGAAACGAGAAAAAGAGTGTTGAGATGCTACAATTAACCTGTACTTTTATATGGATGTGAAGCGTGGACAATGAGCAGTCAGGCTGAAAAACATCTGATGGCTGTAGAGATGTGGTTTCTGAGGAAAATTCAAAGAATACCATGGACAGCCAGAAAGACCAATGAACAAGTCCTTCAAGAAACAAATGAAAATCGTAAATTGATTAGAGAAATTAGACGTAGACAGTCAAAATTTTTATGGCATGTTATGAGAAAAATGGATTGGAGAATTTGGTGACAACTGGTAAGATCGAGTGGAACAGACCAAGGGGAAGACCTAGAAGCAAGTACCTGGATGGCTTGGCCTTGTGGCATGGTCGAGACAGAAACACGGAGCTGATCCACGACTCTGGTGATCGAGTGAGATGGCAGAACATGACCGCCCACGATTACCGGCATGGCACATGATGGATGGATGGATGGATGTATTAGTTTTTTTTTTTTTCCACTATTCCCCCCCCCCACCCACCCCACCCCCGAATAGAAGATATTCTTAGAACCCGTCTATATCTTGTATATTCAAAGGCATTTATGCGCTGCTCAGCTTGTTTAGTAAGTATTAAGGTCTCACAGGCATATGTTACAATGGGAAAAACGTATGTTATTAAAAATAATAAATTGTGCAGTTCTATTTTTCCCACTCCACAATTTATTCAATTGATTTAGTATCTGAACAGCAGTTGATATTCGTCGTTTAATCTCCTTCATTTGTCACCACTGTTGGTATATATTGACCCAAGGTATTCGACATTGTGAATTATTGTGGACAAAGGGGGTGAGGATGAACGTCTGGCTATGGCTAGAACTACTCACTGAGTTCTCCTATTTGTCTATTCCAGATCCCCCTTTTTCGATATTCTTATGATCAATATTACATTGAACGTTGTGTGCGATGAATGTGAGCTACAGGCCAGATGTCTCAGATACCTGGGAAAATGGATCCAGAGTTACTGTATTGAACCCTGTATCGTGGTAAAGTTCAAATAGTCCTCCATCTATATGTTTGTTTTACATCAGATAAAGGGAGTGGGGACATACACGTTGATCCAGTTTTTTTTAAATTTGTTTTATTTTTATTTTGTTAATTCCGAATTCTAACTCCCAAAAATCTTCATTAACAACATTCAACTCGATCCACCACAAAATTATGACATTCACATGCAGACACAATCAATTCAAATTCAGACTTTTTTTCAAGGACTGTTTCCACTACGTTCTTCAAATTCTTCTCGCTCTTGTCCAGTAGTCTTGACTAAAATTACTTTGTTATGACTTCAATACACTGTATTTAGTAATTCACTGAGGGAGTGGAAATGTGTGTCTCAATCGGTTTATTATAAGTCTTACTCAGATCTTGATGTTTGTTTTTGCTTAAACTTCCTATTCCACTCTTCTCTAATCAATGTGCAACATTCCCATAGCATTTACCATTGTTTAATTGTTTGTTCGAGAGAGTGACGGGTACATTAGGAAAGGTATCATACTATCCCGGATTAGATCATATGATCTCGTGGGATCATGTTACTTAATAATAGGGGCCTTGTCCGGGAATCTTACTACTGTCCGTTGGCTAGATAGTTATCCGTTAGTTTGCCCTTTTGGTCAGAGAGGGAGAGAGAGAGAGAAAGAAAGAGAGAGAGAGAGAGAGAGAGAGAGAGAGAGAGAGAGAGAGAGAGAGAGAGAGAGAGAGAGAGAGAGAGAGATGTAGGAGGTCTCACAGTTTCAATAGATAGTTCGACACACTTCTTGTCATGATAGATTTATTATATGATAATATTAACACACACGGTATCTCTTGTTACGCACAGTTGGTTAGTTGTGTTAACTTAACACTCCATTTTGTCTCATGATACGTCAATGACATTTAGGTTGCTTGCACTTTTTATTTAGTGAACATCTGTTATACCTGTCCACTCTGGAATTCATGTCTTCCCAATGCACTTCATGTGCTCCCAATGTGCATTATCAATGCCTGTATCAATCATGTCCCGCTTACACACATCTTTGTATCGTAGTAGAGGCCGACCCTGAGATCTCCTACCCGTCTGTTATTCACCAAAAAAGATGTCCTTTGGTATTCTACCATCATCCATCCTCCTAACGTGTCCTATCCATCTAAATCTACGAAGACTGAGCATGGAATACACCGTCACACAACCTGATCTTTCCAATACTTCAGTATTTGTGATTTTGTCTTGCCAATTAATACCAAGTATTCTTCGCAGACACCGCATATGAAAGCTGTATAAACGTTTCTCTTGGCGTGAGTAAGTTGTCCAGGTTTCACTGCCATAAAGAAGAGTACTAAGGACACAGTCTTGGTAGACAAGGACTTTTGTTTTGGCAGTAAGCTTCCTGTTCTCCCAGACTCATTTTGCTAACATGTTCATTGTTGTTGCTGCCTTGCCAATCCTGATGTTGATTTCCTGATCGAGGGATAATTTGCTATTTACCTCTGATCCTAGATATGTAAATTAGTCTACTATCTCCAGTTCGGCGTCGTCAATAAAGATTGATGGTACACCATGTGCACCTTGTGACATAATCTCTGTCTTCTTTTTGTTAATTGTTAAACCAAATTCAGAACAAGCATTGGAGAATGCAGATAGTAGATGTTGTAATTCTTCCTCAGAGTGGGTCGTAATCGCAGCATCATCCGCAAAAAGCAACTCTCTGATTAGGACCCTCCTAATTTTGGTCTTGGCCTTCAATCTCTGAGCATTATAGATGCCACCATCTGAGCGTGAGTGAATGTATATACCGGCATCCTGATCACGAAAGGCATATTTCAGTAGAAGTGAAACGTATATCCCAAAGTGGGTGGGGGATAGTACACAACCTTGCTTAACTCCACTCTTGATTTCAAACTCTTCTGAAATTGAGCCATCAAACTTGATTATACCCTTCATGCCTGTGTGGAACGATTCCACAATGGACAGAAGAGTTGGTGGGCAGCCAATCTTCTTCAGTGCTTTGAACAGACCCTCACGACTGACCAAATCGAATGCCTTTGTGAGGTCGATGAAGGCTAGAAACAGTGGCTGATTTTGTTCCCGGCATTTTTCTTGCATCTGTCGCAATGAGAATATCATATCAATGGTAGACCGGTTCTGACGGAAGCCGTACTGTGATTCGGGGTAGACTTGACCTCCCAGGATTTGAAGTCTGCGCAGGACAATTCTGGCAAATACTTTCCCAACAATACACAGAAGTGAGATACCCCTATAATTGTTACAGTCGCCCCGATCGCCCTTGTTCTTGTACTACGTTATGATGTTTGAATCTTTGAAATCCTGTGGGACTTGTCCTTCTCGCCAGCATAGCTCTATTAGCTTGTGGATCTGTAGAGCGAGTGCGTCTTGCCCACTCCTGATCACCTCTATTGGAATCCCATGCTTACGTGGAGCCTTGCCAGAAGCAAGCTCATTTATAGCACACTTAACTTCTGCTGTAGTGGGAAGTGTGTCCAGGTGGTCAACAGTTGGCAGGGCCTCTATGGCGTTGAGAGCATCATCAGCTAGCTTGGTCTCACTTGAGTAAAGCTGTAAATAGTGCTCGACCCATCTGTCCATCTGCTGTTTCTTATCAGTGATGATGTCTCCAGTCAAGGTTTTCAGTGGTGCACTTCTTTTGATCATTGGACCACAGGCTTTCTTTATCCTTTCATACATGCTTCTTATGTTTCCCTTATCACTTGCGATTTGAATGGACTCACATCATTTGATCCAATAGTCCTTGGCACACTGCCTGGCAGCCTTTTGCACATCCTTCCTTACTTGCTTCAGCTCACTCAGAGTGTTACGCGTTGTTCTTTCCTTGTTTCTTAAGAGAACTATCTTCTTTTTATCAATCAAGGGCTGCAGTATCTAGCTGTTTTCCGCAAACCAGTCCTGCCTCTTATGATCCACAGTGTCGTAAACCCCTACCGCTGTTTTATAAATAGTTTCCTTAAGTTTGGGGGGATCCGCTTTGTCGCAAGTGTGTGATTATCAGGCTTTGCCTGTAATAAAATCCTTGACACCATCTGTACAAGTGAAGTTATCTGTGAGGTATAGATGAAGTCGTGAGAATGCCTGTGCGTGTAATGTAAGACTGTGACAAGCAGCAAACAGTGAGATAGACACAGAAGGGAACATTCTTAACCAAGTGGATAATTTTAAATGCCTAGGGGCAATTATAACATCAGATGGAAGATGTACAACAGCAATTAACAGCATAATGGGATAAGCAAAAGCCGCATTTCAGAAAATGAAGAGTATCTCATGCAGTAAGTCTCTGTCACTGAATGTAAGAAAGAGACTGCCGAAATGCTATATAGAACCAATTTTGCTGTAGAGCAGTGAATCTTGCAATGTAAATGAACAAATTAAATAGAAATTAGAAGCCACAGAGATGTGGTTCCTGAGACGAATGTTGCGAATTCCTTGGACTGCCATAGTAACTAAAATGATTGCCTGAAACATGCTAATGTACTGGTTATCAACCTTTTTTGGCCCATGCACCCTTTAACCATATATTCAGAATTTCATTCTCCTCTTTCGTATTTCCTCTCAATAAACCACCCCCACCCCACCCGCCCCTACACAGTATACGTAAAAATGGAAGCTAAATGTAATAGCACATACTAGAACAAGTTTAAACATCTGCATAAAAACATTATTTACGGGTCTACTTGCGTTATAAATCGAATTACAGAAGGGCGATAAGTACAGAACAGTAAAATACGGAGGTAAAAACAAAATCAAGTAATCAGTTTTTATATTAATGCGATCTTGAAATAATCGTAATCCTCCTCCACCTCAAAACCTTAAACTTCTCCCCTGAGTGTTTTGAGGGGATGGAATTCACCACCGGTTGAGAACCACTGGGCTAATGACACTAGAACTGTATATACAGCAATAAGAAAGGGACAAATAGCTTACTTCGGTCATGTGATGAGAAGATAGGCATTGGAAAATATCGTGACAACTGAAAAGATCGAGGGATCGAAAGAAAAAGGCAGACCAATAGAAATTATGCTGTATGGATTGAGACGGTGGCATAGAGGAATATCATCAGCAGATTTGATCCAGAACACCAAAGACTGAGATATGTGGAGAGCCATGAACGCCTACGCCAACTGGCAAGGCATTTGATGATGGTGATTAAATAGTTTGAAATCTGTATAATAAGAAATAATGTTATCAAGGGACATAAATAGAAATGATTGTTCTTATGAAGAAGGGAGACAATAACACGAATTTATTGTAGTATAAATGA
Organism: Cepaea nemoralis; assembly: GCA_014155875.1. Taxonomy (NCBI): domain Eukaryota; kingdom Metazoa; phylum Mollusca; class Gastropoda; order Stylommatophora; family Helicidae; genus Cepaea; species Cepaea nemoralis. The sequence continues at coordinate 541,425 of JACEFZ010018823.1, read as the reverse complement.
AGACTGTAATGCAAACAGTTTGTTTGAAGACCTTATATTTATAAGGAAATATATCATATATTACTCTTTTGTTTAACAGCTACTAAAATAAATGTAAACAATTGCAATTTCTTATATTTCCAGAATGTATTTTCAAGAGGTAGATAATATCTCAAACGATGTGCAGTCTATTTACAGGATAAACATCTAGTGCAATATCGATGTATGTGCAATATGTTGAGGGATCGGCTTTGTAATATTTTTGGCTGGTACATGTGCATGTGCCTCATAATGGTATAAAATATGGTTACGTATACCCGCATTTGAAACACAGCTGCGCGCTATTTGAGAGCACACTGCGTTGTGTTGATGTTTTTTTACGAAATGGTATGGGTACCGGTCGTTCAAAAAGCAATGACAAATTACTGAATGTACACTTGCCAAGAGATCACAACAGCAAAGAATTCTGGTGTTGATTGCAACGTCCTGTAAAGGATATGCAACTGACTAAGAATAATATGATAGGGGATACCCCTACCACGCCACCTGCGTCTAATATATTGAAACGTCATGCAAGTTTGGAGAGAACAATCGTTGAGGGGTATAAGCTCGGGAGAAGAGGAAGCGGAAGATCAAAGAGAAGTTGGGTGCAGAATGTAGCGGATGATCTCCAGATGAGAGTATCGGATGCGGAGCATCTTTCTTATGACAGATAGGTTTTCCGGACGGTTGTTGTGAGGGCGAGGTTCTGCAAGGGATATGCTACTGAATGAAAGATTCTTACATTCCATGCTTTCTATACATTAACTTGTATGGAAGATCTACAATTGTTGCATGAATATGTATGTTTTGTTTCCAATGGAACCTATGGGAAAAGCAGCAAAGGGAAGACACATTTCCCACTACTATGGTGCTAAAAGGAGAAGCGCAACAACGACCACGTTCGGGCCACAGAAAAGGAAAAAAAAATAAGAACATACAGAAAAAAAAAGATTAGATATAGACAGAAAATTCAAGGGCTTCTTGGCGGGAGGATATACTGTTGTACACCCCAGACAAAAGATTATTAAAATGGTATGTGACATGATCAACGTGTTTACACAAAAAACTATAAACAAAACAAAACAGACTAAACAAGGCAAATTGAGTAAAACAAAATTGAACTCTTAATGGAAAATTCCCATAATCCATGAACAATCAACATCTAGCACCAACATACATCAGCGAAGGCAACTGCCATATACCGTTAATCACTATCAACAATGGGTTGAGCCCCACATCTAACCAAATGCTTGTGTTCTGAACCAATACAACATGATGGTCAACGGAACCCTTTTGCAAACCATAATAATAGACCTTTATTCTGTCCTTCCCCCGCCCACAGACAACTAGTGGTCTCTAGCATACATGGAGACCTTAACCATGTTCATCTGAATCTAAAGGGCACCTTCAGTACCCACACAGAACATCCACATCTTTAGGCCGACTGTAACCTGGCACAGTAAGTGCCATAAGATAACCAATAACATAATTACAACAATAAACACAAACATGGGTTTCACAGTATAGAGACAGGACATCCTGCCCTGAGAAACATAGCACAGCATCATGGACAACTGCAGCTCACAGCGGGTATCAGTGGATTGATGGCTATATCCCTATGACTAAGTCAAGTCCACAGAGCGTACCCAGTGCGACACGTGAATGTCACATTCCCAAACTGACTAGGACACACCATAGCAAGAGAATTAATGAATGAATCATCGAAAAACGAGAAGTAGATTGTGAGCTTTACTAGAGCACGACTACAAGAAACAAAATGGACATTGTGGCCAAAGCCTTCGTCAGCACAGAACATACAAACAAAAATAGACTAACAAATACACGAAAGACACTACATGAAAGTATTAATATCACTTATCTGAGTTCTTGCTTGAGCGGCAATTTGTGGATGGAATAAACCGGAAGTAGTAGTTAACAGGGTCAACTGACTAAAGGTCAATAAAGCCATACGCTCGGGGATTGGCTAAGACAACCGGTGAGGGAACCCGCGCTGGATGATGAGAAAATGTGTATAGGTAGAGCACTGCAGTTGAATATGTGGCGATGTAACGGATGCAGTTCGCAATATCGCCCACCAAGCTCGAAAAAATGCTGCGGGCGATTTGGATGCAGACCACCACGCGCTTGCCATAATAAAATAGTGCAAGTGCCGGCTGTTCAGAAAGCAATGAGAAGCGACTGAACGTAAACTACCCGGGAAGTCACAGAAGGCAAAGATAATGCTGGAGTTGACTACGACGTCCTGCTAGATATGTTTGTTTCGGTTGGCGCTTTCCTCATACGTGGTGATGAGTGTGTCGTATCTGATCAAGCCGGCGACGTTGTGGCACTTGATTCTGGTGCAGTGGTATCCAATGGTGTTTGGTTATGTGTTCTTATATGATAGTGTAGGTTATCCTTCCTATTATATAGATTATCACGTAAGTTAGTTAGTCTTTCCTCTTGAGCTTAAGGCGGCGTATAGGGCATGTCTAGCGGTTCGCTGCTACCTGCTGTAGATCCTGGAAGTTCACTTGGCCGTTGAATGAGCCTTCTCTGATGATGGTTCTACGCAGGGTCTCTTTTGGTCTTCCCCATTTTCTTTTCCCCACTGGTGACCATATGAGGGCTTGGTTGGGGAGTCTTATCTAGTCCATTCTGTGTACATGGCCGATGTAGTTCCAACGGCGTTTTCTTATAAAATTGGATACAATATCTTCCTTAGTCTCTTGTCTTATTTGTGAATTGGTTTTGAAATCTGTCCAGTGGAGGTTTAGAATTCTTCAAAGACATTTGTTCTCAAAATTGTCTATTTTTTTTATCGAAAGCTACCATTGATTTCCAACTCTCACATCCATACGTTAGCACTGGAATCTCACAAGAGTTGACGACTTTAAGTTTCGTATGTTTGCTGAGTGTCTTTGACTTCCAGATGTTTGACAGTTTATTAAAGGCACAAGATTGTAGTGCGATTCTAGTTAATATTTCTGGCGTTGAGTCCCCTGTAGATGTCATTTTGCTTCCTAGGTACATGAAGCTGTTGACTTTTTCAAGAACATGGTTATTTTATTTTGTGTCGTCTGAACTGTTGGTAAGATCAATAGTTTTTGTTTTTGCAGTGTTAATTTGGAGACCAATTTGTCCTGAAACATTTTGGAGATGGTTTATTTTCTCTTGGGCATCTGGGTGTGATGAACTTAAAAGCACTATGTCGTCGGCAATTTTGTCAACCCAATGGATACCCCTATTTGTGTTGTTTGTGCATTTGCGCATGACCCAATCGATAGCTATTCCAAAGAGCATCGGTGACAAGACACAACCCTGTTTCACTCCTGTTTCCACTGAGAACCAGTCAGAGGTGCCTGATTCTGTTCTCACGCAGCAACGTGTCTCTTTGTAGAAAGATTGTATGATGCTGATATATCTGGTAGGGAAACCATAGATGTTAAATAGATTCCAAGGTGAAGTACGGTGGATACTGTCGAAAGCTTTTTGAAAGTCGACAAAGTGGGTGATTAATGTCGACTGGAATTCTACAGTCTTCAATGATTATTCTAAGGATGAAAATGTGGTCTATACATGACCGTAATGGTCTGAAGCCAGCTTGTTCTTCTCTGAGCCTTTCATCTATAGACTTTTTCAATCTCTCAAGTAACATGCTACAAACAAGTTTTCCTGGTACTGACAGTAGGGTGATACCACGCCAATTATTGCAGTCAGACATGTCACCTTTTTTGGAAGTTTGAAAATTACACCATCCTTGCACTGTTGTGGTGGGGATTCGTTTTGCCAGATTTCATTGATAAGTTGTAACAAACGTTGTAAGGTATTCTCATCTGCTGCGTTGAGCATTTCTCCTGAGATGTTGTGGTATAGTAAATGAGAATACCATATGAAATGGACTGAGATTGTGTCTAGGGGTAATAAACATTCGGTCCATCAGGTTCGCCCCATATAAAGGCAGTTGATCGAGACAGTTTATTTCCTAAAAGACTCCAGGAATAGAGTAGTTATTGGCTCTATTGAAGTAAGAATGGGGTTATGGTCAGATAGACTCCACCCACTTTACACGATAAACTACCTTCCTGAAGACTAACACAGAGAATAGGTCCACTTAACCACAGATCTCTATCAAGTTGTTATTCTTGGATACAATATCTGAGACTGTGTGTTGGTCGACCTCCCACTGGATTCTCTGCCAAAAAACATATAGTAGCACAGTTCTCTACAATAACAAACAGTGTTACACTGGTCACTAGACAATGAAAACTCTCCTGACGAACATATATGTTTATTGCCAGACTCTCATAATCTGGAAGTACAAGACTCTGTCTCCACTACAATCTATCAAAACATCAACAAAAAATACATTCTCAAATAATGTATGTACTGATAATCTAAAAACATCAGGAGAATGTAGATTCACTCCACACAGGGCTTCTCTACACTGTCTTTATTCTACCACAATTCTATGATGACTCTGCTACTGTTATTACCAAACTCCTCTTCTGATTGTACTGCTGAAATAGATGGGCGCTCCCCCATCCCAACGTGACCAACCACCACCATGTGCCACTGAGCAAAACCAAGGTTCTCTGGATACTGAACACGGTAATGGGGATACGGCTCATTGAAGTTGATCACATACAGTCATAATTGACTAACAAAAAGGAACTGTCCTCAATTTCCCTTCTATAAAAATGATGATGGTGTGACTGAGTTTGGACTACTCAATCTGGCATTGGTCTTGAGAGGAGAATATGTCTGCATAAACCAGGGATTTCACCCCTTTATATTAATGTCCATCATGCGGGAAATGTGGAAACACGGACTCTCAACGACGTACTGGGGTTGTTGGTGAAGGAAGGACTCTCCGGAGCATGGGTCATAGCTAGTTGAACCTCTCTAGGCGATGTCCCGAAGATTATAAGACTTGCATGCTTTATCTTTGAAAAAGACGAAGTCTCAAATGTCTCAGCACGACATTTTAACAAACCGGAGAAGTGTAGCTGGGTTCATATTTAAGTCAAATTATGATGACCTCTCAGAAGGAAAGTACCATCCCATCCGTGACTTTGGCAGACCTATAACTTCCCTGATTAACCAGGAACAATAAGAAGCCCCTCTCCCAACATTCTGGAACGAATAAAGGACAGACTCTCAACAAAGTCGCTGGGGTCTCCAGCGAACGAAGAACTCTCTATGCGTTGGTGTCATCGCTGGCTGAACATCGTTATGCGGCTTCCCGTAATATAAATGGGTAACATGCTTCGTCCAAAGAAATCCACAATGTCGCAGTGGGGACATTGTAACACGGGAGAATCCGTACGGGTTTCATAGTTCACTCCATTACGTATGACGCTTCACATCGAGAGTAACCTCCAGTCCATAAGCTGTTGCAGACTATAACTTCCCTGATGATACAGGAAGAAGATTAATGTCATCTCTCGTCAGACGCCAGGGATGAGTAGTTGAAGCTTTTCAATACATGTCACTAGAATATCAAACCCAAAAAAGGAGATATCTCCGTCTGGAGTTTCTCCCAGTTGCCAGAAGAATAATAGGGGATTACTTCCCCTCTGGTTTTCTAGGAAAAAATGTGGCTGTTTGGCAGCACTGGGTGACTTCTTGGGCTATACCAGACTTTTCGTCCAAAAGTATCGCCAAATGTGTACAGCCAAAGTGGTCTATACGTCGATTCAGCTAAAATCAGCCAAGATGTTGTAGACTCTAAGATCCAGCTAAGATCCAGCTAAGATCCAGCCAAGAGGTTCCCCGCCTCCATGCCTCACATGTCTGTAAGATTAAAATGACAATCTATGAGTATTCTAGCTTATTATGCAGGTTCATAAGACTCACAGAGACAACAACAGAACATATAGGTAGAGGACAATCCCCATATCATGAAGTGGTATCACATGTGGGCCTGTAACGTATGGGTTTATTTGGCGGGAAAGTGGGGCGGTCATCTGAACACTCTACCAACCTCACGCTTCTACCTATACCACGAACATGACATCACAGATACCAAATGGAGATATATTCTCACACATAAAAACACTCCTCTATATGGGAGGACAACACTGTGTTACAGAACAGGGTTGTGTGAGGTCGGTTTTATTTGTAAAGATTGGCTCCAATGTCATGTTATTTTGGCAAGCACACTGCACGATTTACGGCAGGTAAAAATGAGTATTGAGGTATGTGAACCGTTCTCATAAATATGATTGTGCCAATGACATACCGGATCCACCACTCCGACAAAAGCAATGGGGGGTCTTATCTAACTGTGTCCCCAGGCTGTCATACACACAAAATATACGATCCGTCGCCTGCATATTCTGCACCCAGATAAAGTAAAGATTCACACATACAAGATATATATATATGCGTACAATATCTGAATCTTTAACAAAGGCATTATGTAACACCTGAATACTTTACCAAAAGTCCGGTAAAGATAGGTTCTTCCCTAGATGAGAGTGAACCAAAAGTGAAGATAGATTGAACTCTGCAGACACGGTATAGAATTTACAGAGACATCAAACTCTTCAAAAGAAGATGAAGCAGTAATCATAGCATGATAAGAATTGGATATGAATTGTAAGCATTAGGAATATAGGACAGTTATATAGACGTTCAAATCTCAGGCTGGCTTTCTTACAGAAGTAATGGTGCCGTAGCAGACTTCGCCAAACTACCTACAAGACATGTAGGATACTTCTCATATCAAACAAAGATTGTATTACATATCTAACACAAATCTTATCATTCAAAAAAAAAAACCAGATGTGTGCTCACCAATGCAACATAGAGGCAAAAATGGCCCCACACTGGGGCTTATACACCGCTCCCTAAACGAATCACATCCTAATCGGTGGCTGGCCCAAACTCAAGTGACTGTCTGGTCCCGCCTGGGAGTTTTACCAAACTATTCTAAGCTATTTCCAGCTACTGGCACATTCCTTGCCTCTATCTGAGCAATGATATGTGCGCTAAGCATTACCATATAAGGCAACCGCCAGTCTCCCACACATGGAATTAGTCTTTCCAAGAAAAGATATTTATAATCGTCTGCGAGATGGTGCCAACTGGGGACATTATGTCACAGAAGTCCCCCAATTCAACTTGTTGAGTACAACAAGTAAGACCAGTTAAACCAGCTCCCAGACTCTGTATGGTAACCACCTCCCTCTGCTCCTTGGTACCTCCCCTAAACCATCTACTTTCGCCTGATTTGTCTATACGACTCCTCCTAGCTCACAAATTCCACTGCTATAAATCACAAATCTTCCTTCTTCCTGAGTCGCCTGCATTCATAATCTGAAGGTATATTGGCGAACTCAGTAATAAAATAGAGGTTTTACTCCACCTCTAAAGACGTGTGTGAACGAAAAAGGAACGACTCCATTGGTCCTCCTCTGTCCTCACAACATCAAAAACATAGAAATCTTATCCGTAAAGTCCCACCGTCCGGATGCCGATTCTATATATCAGAGTAATGTTATGTCCCTTCCACTAAACTCAGTCACGTCGGCATTCGGAACCGATAAAATGTTGACTAGCACTTCGTGCTAATATATATTATGTTGTCCACCGCCAAGAATCTAAAAAGCGGCTGCTGCCGAAAGGAGTTTAACATAGAGCGTCCTCTATGACTCAAGTAATTCTGGCGAGGTGCGATAAGAATTAGTTCCGTGGTTTGCCTTGGGCAAATATTGCTCTGTTTGTGACCAATTTTGGAAAGGGCAACATTCTCTTTTCTCCTCCAACTCCAATGTCTATTGTTGAGTACAAAGTTTAAATCTAATCCGTTCGGTATAGTTTAAACTTGACCGTCTTGTCGACGTAATCTCAACTCAACATCCGAGAATTCTCTGTCGTCAGTAAAAGTCAAATGCGTCAGCTGTTGATGAGTCCATGTTTATAAACAGTGCTGAAGCCCTTCCGGTTACGCGCTCAATTCTTCATGACGTATGACTCGCGGGTCTTTCCCGGAATGCGATCAATGCAGATGAACACACGTTCTAGTTTCAATTTCAACCCGCCTCCTCCAAATTGTTATAACCTATTTTCCCGTATAAAGACTGTTTCGGCCTGTTAGTACAACGATTGCTTGTTGGCGAACTGAAACCAGGTCAACTTTGCATTAACTTCCCCTTCGACCTAGATTCTAATTACTTGGCTATCATTACATGATTCCAAGTGAAGAATAATTATTCCAAGCATTTGGATCCTCGAGGTGACGTTTTAAAAATGTCATGCTATAGAATAATCCAAAAGACTTCTTATGCTTCGTAGCATTGATGTCTAAAAGTCTACTTATTCGTAGAACCACAAGAGATTACGTATCCGGAATAAATCTCTTGTATTTAAAAGCCCGGAAAATAATAAGAATAATAATAATAATGTGCACTGATTTCCGGTTATATCCTGCTGGCTAGGAAAAGAGGTTATACTCTCTCTCTCTCTCTGTCATTTTACCCCGCTAAATGGTAGGTAAAGATTAAAACCAACAGTACTTTAAAGAGAAAGAAGGGAGAGCTCCGCTCTGCCTCTCTCAACCTGTCATACGTGGAGACTAAGTCCTCACGAACTTTTCACCTATATACATAGTTGAAGATGAATATGACAGTTCATGAAACTATCCTGGGAAGCTAAAGCTGCCGGCATGTTCCATGTTCCCCTGAAATGAGGATAAAAGAAAAGATGTCGTCGCCGACGGGCCGTGTCTTCCCCTCGTAGATTAGAGAGTTAATAGGTTGGATCCGCTCCTCTAATCACGTACGACTTCTCATAATTCGGGATAAAGGCGAATAAATATACATACACCTCAACGCTTAATTGACAGTCCCAAAATAGGAAGTAGATGAAACTTCTATTGCGAAAAGCTTACGAGACGTCTGTTAAAGGTTCCCGATATTCAACTGCACGTTTTTCGATAGTGTTTAGCACAACGCTTCTAAGAAAAATGCAGCTGGGAAAAAAACCCATCTGTGCCAAGACTGACACGCGAGGTCGACCAGCCACATATGACTTGACTGATCTATTTATAACCCGGATGTGGCAAATAAGGTCATGGGGTTTCCCGAAGAATGTTCCCTAATTACCTTACGCCGTCCAGTAGTTCACACAGGTAGAATCTGACGAAAAGGATGAAAATCGGGATTACCGACTAGAGTTTACGCTCCGTAATGATACATTGCGTCTTCTTTTCTGTCTACAGTGGAACCATAATGACGGGGACACTTCGCCTACACATTTCTTGGGAGGGGTGGTACGATTATGTTTATATTTCCCCCTGGCTTCCTAGCCAAATATATGGGTAGTTACAAAAATTTTTTACCAGAAGCTTTTCGGGAAACTAACCAGTTGCCTAAGTCCTATAAAAATTTGGATTGGGCCTTTCTGTTGCTGGTGAGGTTACATCCAATTAAAATAACACAATTGGTTATGGCAACATATGTTGGCACAAATCACATGGCAATATTGACAACTAGTTAATAAACATAAGTGGTCATATGTGATCAGATGATGATATAAAACTCTCACCATAATCAAAATTCGACTTAACAACTATCCAAACACCATCTGTGAACATCATTACTCAGATGACTTCACATCAACCTTCTATATCAATTTAACGCCGCTCCACCTGTGAGGTAACATATACTTTTCCATGTCAGTATCAGCAACCTTTAAAATTATTAGGAAGAATCTGAACTCGATCATATTGAAAGAAAGAAGAAAAAAATATCCCGGACCTGCGTCCCAATTAGTGTGGTATAGTAAATGAGAATACCATATGAAATGGACTGAGATTGTGTCTAGGGGTAATAAACATTCGGTCCATCAGGTTCGCCCCATATAAAGGCAGTTGATCGAGACAGTTTATTTCCTAAAAGACTCCAGGAATAGAGTAGTTATTGGCTCTATTGAAGTAAGAATGGGGTTATGGTCAGATAGACTCCACCCACTTTACACGATAAACTACCTTCCTGAAGACTAACACAGAGAATAGGTCACTTAACCACAGATCTCTATCAAGTTGTTATTCTTGGATAAAATATCTGAGACTGTGTGTTGGTCGACCTCCCACTGGATTCTCTGCCGAAAAACATATAGTAGCACAGTTCTCTACAATAACAAACAGTGTTACACTGGTCACTAGACAATGAAAACTCTCCTGACGAACATATATGTTTATTGCCAGACTCTCATAATCTGGAAGTACAAGACTCTGTCTCCACTACAATCTATCAAAACATCAACAAAAAATACATTCTCAAATAATGTATGTACTGATAATCTAAAAACATCAGGAGAATGTAGATTCACTCCACACAGGGCTTCTCTACACTGTCTTTATTCTACCACAATTCTATGATGACTCTGCTACTGTTATTACCAAACTCCTCTTCTGATTGTACTGCTGAAATAGATGGGCGCTCCCCCATCCCAACGTGACCAACCACCACCATGTGCCACTGAGGAAAACCAAGGTTCTCTGGATACTGAACACGGTAATGGGGATACGGCTCATTGAAGTTGATCACATACAGTCATAATTGACTAACAAAAAGGAACTGTCCTCAATTTCCCTTCTATAAAAATGATGATGGTGTGACTGAGTTTGGACTACTCAATCTGGCATTGGTCTTGAGAGGAGAATATGTCTGCATAAACCAGGGATTTCACCCCTTTATATTAATGTCCATCATGCGGGAAATGTGGAAACACGGACTCTCAACGACGTACTGGGGTTGTTGGTGAAGGAAGGACTCTCCGGAGCATGGGTCATAGCTAGTTGAACCTCTCTAGGCGATTTCCCGAAGATTGTAAGACTTGCATGCTTTATCTTTGAAAAAGACGAAGTCTCAAATGTCTCAGCACGACATTTTAACAAACCGGAGAAGTGTAGCTGGGTTCATATTTAAGTCAAATTATGATGACCTCTCAGAAGGAAAGTACCATCCCATCCGTGACTTTGGCAGACCTATAACTTCCCTGATTAACCAGGAACAATAAGAAGCCCCTCTCCCAACATTCTGGAACGAATAAAGCACAGACTCTCAACAAAGTCGCTGGGGTCTCCAGCGAACGAAGAACTCTCTATGCGTTGGTGTCATCGCTGGCTGAACATCGTTATGCGGCTTCCCGTAATATAAATGGGTAACATGCTTCGTCCAAGAGAAATCCACAATGTCGCAGTGGGGACATTGTAACACGGGAGAATCCGTACGGGTTTCATAGTTCACTCCATTACGTATGACGCTTCACATCGAGAGTAACCTCCAGTCCATAAGCTGTTGCAGACTATAACCTCCCTGATGATACAGGAAGAAGATTAATGTCATCTCTCGTCAGACGCCAGGGATGAGTAGTTGAAGCTTTTCAATACATGTCACTAGAATATCAAACCCAAAAAAGGAGATAACTCCGTCTGGAGTTTCTCCCAGTTGCCAGAAGAATAATAGGGGATTACTTCCCCTCTGGTTTTCTAGGAAAAAATGTGGCTGTTTGGCAGCACTGGGTGACTTCTTGGGCTATACCAGACTTTTCGTCCAAAAGTATCGCCAAATGTGTACAGCCAAAGTGTTCTATACGTCGATTCAGCTAAAATCAGCCAAGATGTTGTAGACTCTAAGATCCAGCTAAGATCCAGCTAAGATCCAGCCAAGAGGTTCCCCGCCTCCATGCCTCACATGTCTGTAAGATTAAAATGACAATCTATGAGTATTCTAGCTTATTATGCAGGTTCATAAGACTCACAGAGACAACAACAGAACATATAGGTAGAGGACAATCCCCATATCATGAAGTGGTATCACATGTGGGCCTGTAACGTATGTGTTTATTTGGCGGGAAAGTGGGGCGGTCATCTGAACACTCTACCAACCTCACGCTTCTACCTATACCACGAACAGGACATCACAGATACCAAATGGAGATATATTCTCACACATAAAAACACTCCTCTATATGGGAGGACAACACTGTGTTACAGAACAGGGGTGTGTGAGGTCGGTTTTATTTGTAAAGATTGGCTCCAATGTCCTGTTATTTTGGCAAGCACACTGCACGATTTACGGCAGGTAAAAATGAGTATTGAGGTATGTGAACCGTTCTCATAAATATGATTGTGCCAATGACATACCGGATCCACCACTCCGACAAAAGCAATGGGGGGTCTTATCTAACTGTGTCCCCAGGCTGTCATACACACAAAATATACGATCCGTCCCCTGCATATTCTGCACCCAGATAACGTAAAGATTCACACACACAAGATATATATATATGCGTACAATATCTGAATCTTTAACAAAGGCATTATGTAACACCTGAATACTTTACCAAAAGTCCGGTAAAGATAGGTTCTTCCCTAGATGAGAGTGAACCAAAAGTGAAGATAGATTGAACTCTGCAGACACGGTATAGAATTTACAGAGACATCAGCTCTTCAAAAGAAGATGAAGCAGTAATCATAGCATGATAAGAATTGGATATGAATTGTAAGCATAGGAATATAGGACAGTTATATAGACGTTCAAATCTCAGGCTGGCTTTCTTACAGAAGTAATGGTGCCGTAGCAGACTTCGCCAAACTACCTACAAGACATGTAGGATACTTCTCATATCAAACAAAGATTGTATTACATATCTAACACAAATCTTATCATTCAAAAAAAAACCCAGATGTATGCTCACCAATGCAACATAGAGGCAAAAATGGCCCCACACTGGGGCTTATACACCGCTCCCTAAACGAATCACATCCTAATCGGTGGCTGGCCCAAACTCAAGTGACTGTCTGGTCCCGCCTGGGAGTTTTACCAAACTATTCTAAGCTATTTCCAGCTACTGGCACATTCCTTGCCTCTATCTGAGCAATGATATGTGCGCTAAGCATTACCATATAAGGCAACCGCCAGTCTCCCACACATGGAATTAGTCTTTCCAAGAAAAGATATTTATAATCGTCTGCGAGATGGTGCCAACTGGGGACATTATGTCACAGAAGTCCCCCAATTCAACTTGTTGAGTACAACAAGTAAGACCAGTTAAACCAGCTCCCAGACTCATGTATGGTAACCACCTTCCCTCTGCTCCTTGGTAGCCTCCTCCTAAACCATCTACTTTCGCCTGATTTGTCTATACTACTCCTCCTAGCTCACAAATTCCGCTGCTATAAATCACAAATCTTCCTTCTTCTGAGTCGCCTGCATTCATATCTGAAGGTATATTGGCGAACTCAGTAATAAAATAGAGGTTTTACTCCACCTCTAAAGACGTGTGTGAACGAAAAAGGAACGACATCATTGGTCCTCCTCTGTCCTCACAACATCAAAAACATAGAAATCTTATCCGTAAAGTCCCACCGTCCGGATGCCGATTCTATATATCAGAGTAATGTTATGTCCCTTCCACTAAACTCAGTCACGTCGGCATTCGGAACCGATAAAATGTTGACTAGCACTTCGTGCTAATATATATTATGTTGCCCACCACCAAGAATCTAAAAAGCGGCTGCTGCCGAAAGGAGTTTAAACATAGAGCGTCCTCTATGACTCAATTAATTCTGGCGATGTGCGATAAGAATTAGTTCCGTGGTTTACCTTGGGTAAATATTGCTCTGTTTGTGACCAATTTTGGAAAGGGCAACATTCTCTATTCTCCTCCAACTCCAATGTCTATTGTTGATTACAAGTTGTAAATCTAATCCGTTCGGTATAGTTTAAACTTGACCGTCTTGTCGACGTAATCTCAACTCAACATCCGAGAATTCTCTGTCGTCAGTAGAAGTCAAATGCGTCAGCTGTTGATGAGTCCATGTTTATAAACAGTGCTGAAGCCCTTCCGGTTACGCGCTCAATTCTTCATGACGTATGACTCGCGGGTCTTTCCCGGAATGCGATCAATGCAGATAAACACACGTTCTAGTTTCAATTTCAACCCGCCTCCTCCAAATTGTTATAACCTATTTTCCCGTATAAAGACTGTTTCGGCCTGTTAGTACAACGATTGCTTGTTGGCGAACTGAAACCAGGTCAACTTTGCATTAACTTCCCCTTCGACCTAGATTCTAATTACTTGGCTATCATTACATGATTCCAAGTGAAGAATAATTATTCCAAGCATTTGGATCCTCGAGGTGACGTTTTAAAAATGTCATGCTATATAATAAACCAAAAGACTTCTTATGCTTCGTAGCATTGATGTCTAAAAGTCTACTTATTCGTAGAACCACAAGAGATTACTTATCCGGAATAAATCTCTTGTATTTAAAAGCCCGGAAAATAATAAGAATAATAATAATAATGTGCACTGATTTCCGGTTATATCCTGCTGGCTAGGAAAAGAGGTTATACTCTCTCTCTCTCTCTCTGTCATTTTACCGCGCTAAATGGTAGGTAAAGATTAAAACCAACAGTACTTTAAAGAGAAAGAAGGGAGAGCTCCGCTCTGCCTCTCTCAACCTGTCATAAGTGGAGACTAAGTCCTCACGAACTTTTCACCTATATACATAGTTGAAGATGAATATGACAGTTCATGAAACTATCCTGGGAAGCTAAAGCTGCCGGCATGTTCCATGTTCCCCTGAAATGAGGATAAAAGAAAAGATGTCGTCGCCGACGGGCCGTGTCTTCCCCTCGTAGATTAGAGAGTTAATAGGTTGGATCCGCTCCTCTAATCACGTACGACTTCTCATAATTCGGGATAAAGGCGAATAAATATACATACACCTCAACGCTTAATTGACAGTCCCAAAATAGGAAGTAGATGAAACTTCTATTGCGAAAAGCTTACGAGACGTCTGTTAAAGGTTCCCGATATTCAACTGCACGTTTTTCGATAGTGTTTAGCACAACGCTTCTAAGAAAAATGCAGCTGAAAAAAACCATCTGTGCCAAGACTGACACGCGAGGTCGACCAGCCACATATGACTTGACTGATCTATTTATAACCCGGATGTGGCAAGTAAGGTCATGGGGTTTCCCGAAGAATGTTCCCTAATTGCCTTACGCCGTCCAGTAGTTCACACAGGTAGAATCTGACGAAAAGGATGAAAATCGGGATTACCGACTAGAGTTTACGCTCTGTAATGATACATTGCGTCTTCTTTTCTGTCTACAGTGGAACCATAATGACGGGGACACTTGGCCTACACATTTCCTGGGAGGGGTGGTACGATTATGTTTATATTTCCCCCTGGCTTCCTAGCCAAATATATGGGTAGTTACAAAAATTTTTTACCAGAAGCTTTTCGGGAAACTAACCAGTTGCCTAAGTCCTATAAAAATTTGGATTGGGCCTTTCTGTTGCTGGTGAGGTTACATCCAATTAAAATAACACAATTGGTTATGGCAACATATGTTGGCACAAATCACATGGCAATATTGACAACTAGTTAATAAACATAAGTGGTCATATGTGATCAGATGATGATATAAAACTCTCACCATAATCAAAATTCGACTTAACAACTATCCAAACACCATCTGTGAACATCATTACTCAGATGACTTCACATCAACCTTCTATATCAATTTAACGCCGCTCCACCTGTGAGGTAACATATACTTTTCCATGTCAGTATCAGCAACCTTTAAAATTATTAGGAAGAATCTGAACTCGATCATATTGAAAGAAAGAAGAAAAAAATATCCCGGACCTGCGTCCCAATTAGTGTGGTATAGTAAATTAGAATACCATATGAAATGGACTGAGATTGTGTCTAGGGGTAATAAACATTCGGTCCATCAGGTTCGCCCCATATAAAGGCAGTTGATCGAGACAGTTTATTTCCTAAAAGACTCCAGGAATAGAGTAGTTATTGGCTCTATTGAAGTAAGAATGGGGTTATGGTCAGATAGACTCCACCCACTTTACACGATAAACTACCTTCCTGAAGACTAACACAGAGAATAGGTCACTTAACCACAGATCTCTATCATGTTGTTATTCTTGGATAAAATATCTGAGACTGTGTGTTGGTCGACCTCCCACTGGATTCTCTGCCGAAAAACATATAGTAGCACAGTTCTTTACAATAACAAACAGTGTTACACTGGTCACTAGACAATGAAAACTCTCCTGACGAACATATATGTTTATTGCCAGACTCTCATAATCTGGAAGTACAAGACTCTGTCTCCACTACAATCTATCAAAACATCAACAAAAAATACATTCTCAAATAATGTATGTACTGATAATCTAAAAACATCAGGAGAATGTAGATTCACTCCACACAGGGCTTCTCTACACTGTCTTTATTCTACCACAATTCTATGATGACTCTGCTACTGTTATTACCAAACTCCTCTTCTGATTGTACTGCTGAAATAGATGGGCGCTCCCCCATCCCAACGTGACCAACCACCACCATGTGCCACTGAGGAAAACCAAGGTTCTCTGGATACTGAACACGGTAATGGGGATACGGCTCATTGAAGTTGATCACATACAGTCATACTTGACTAACAAAAAGGAACTGTCCTCAATTTCCCTTCTATAAAAATGATGATGGTGTGACTGAGTTTGGACTACTCAATCTGGCATTGGTCTTGAGAGGAGAATGTGTCTGCATAAATCAGGGATTTCACCCCTTTATATTAATGTCCATCATGCGGGAAATGTGGAAACACGGACTCTCAACGACGTACTGGGGTTGTTGGTGAAGGAAGGACTCTCCGGAGCATGGGTCATAGCTAGTTGAACCTCTCTAGGCGATTTCCCGAATTTGTAAGACTTGCATGCTTTATCTTTGAAAAAGACGAAGTCTCAAATGTCTCAGCACGACATTTTAACAAACCGGAGAAGTGTAGCTGGGTTCATATTTAAGTCAAATTATGATGACCTCTCAGAAGGAAAGTACCATCCCATCCGTGACTTTGGCAGACCTATAACTTCCCTGATTAACCAGGAACAATAAGAAGCCCCTCTCCCAACATTCTGGAACGAATAAAGCACAGACTCTCAACAAAGTCGCTGGGGTCTCCAGCGAACGAAGATTTCTCTATGCGTTGGTGTCATCGCTGGCTGAACATCGTTATGTGGCTTCCCGTAATATAAATGGGTAACATGCTTCGTCCAAAGAAAAAGATGAATCCACAAAGAAATCAGAAAACACGTGCCCTGGCTCCACATCGTACTTTCCAGAAGCTGCCATTTCTGAACACAAAGTATCGCAACCGAGCCCAAAAGTCAACAAAATATCCAAATAGTGAAATCACAAGTCAGGAAAATATCCAAATAGTGAAATCACATGTCAGAATAATATACAAATAGTGAAATCACAAATGAGTTTCAGATGCACACACTGGAAAATGTTCTCATGAAATCAGGCAGAAGACCACATTCTTCTGGTATATATAGTGGACGCCCATGCGTTGACTTTGTAAACGTTATGAATAGGACAGTAAATACACATTGTCGGCTGGAACTATCAGATTTAGGCTTTGTGTATGACACGTTTTCCAAGAATTATCCCTTACCCGTTGTTGTTACAACGGTCGTGCAGGTAGCTTTAATCTGAAGCCCTCACTCCTATGTTGATACAAGTGACACTCTTTGATGTACCGGCTAGCGCGGGCTATTTCAAAGAATTATCCATCACCATCTGTTTGAGAATGCTCGGTCAGGTAGGTTTAATCTGCAGACCTCGCTTACAATTGACACTCCTTCATGTAATGAATAGAGCGGGCTTTTTTAAAGAATTAACGCCCCATCACAAACAACCACAAAATGATGGCGTTGACTGCGACGTCCTGTAAAGAATATGCAATTAACTTTCCCCCATAACATAATAAATATATTAAGGTGCCTTTTGCAAGAGTAAGGCCCATATGAAATATAGATCCGTATTTGTATATGCCAAATGTAACTCAGCGGACATTCTTGTTATTATCATGCCAGCCGTCTTTACTCCCAAGACATATGCTGGACACATTTAAGGCTATCTATCTATCTATCTATCTATCTATCTATCTATCTATCTATCTATCTATCTATCCATCCATCCATCCATCCATCCATCCATCCATCTATCTATCTATCTATCTATCTATCTATCTATTGACTCCGCAACATAGTTGCTTAAGCAGACGTGTTTGTGTGCTCTCCTCCTTTTTGGATTATGTTTTCTGTCTATCTTCAATAGAGCGCAATGGACTTTATATGATTGTGATCACAACAATGCCGTTCAACTTGTGAAATTGTGTTAAGGTTGCTAAATGTGCAGTGTTGGATATGAATGCTAATAATGTTGTATTCAATACTATGGATAAACTATTCACGAAACGGAGAAGCGTCAGTGATAGCTTGAACTAGCCAATCACAACACTGGAATTTAAACCGAGTGCGGGCGCTGCTAAAATGTAGCCATGCTTGAACAGGGGGAAGCTTCTGGACTGGAGGTAGCTGCAGAACGTGGGCGATGTGGGTTAAGATTAAGATCTACCAGAACTAAGAACTACACACTAAACAAAGAGAAAGCAGTGAAAAGCAAGTTAAAGAATTGCTTTGGCTCTCCATCACTGTCTGTCAAGCGTATGAACGACGGGAAATGCATTTCCATTACTTTCAATAATACTCTGCATTATGAGGCATTTCGAACATGCCTGATCAAACATTATCAGGGCGACCAAGTTGAGTACAGGGTGGACCGACACGGCGCTCAAGTCGAAATCAAAGTATCAGCTTCGTTACACACTTTGCATCTCTACAACTCAAAAAACAGTTTGCTTGCCCAGGGGGAAGTTGACGTCATGTCTGAGTGGCTCTCGACTCATTTCGTTGAAATTCAACAGACAGCACAGAAAATAATAGGTGACTCATTAAACACACCTGCCGATCTCAGCATGCTAGTGGCTGGCGAACCTACACAATCTGAAGCTGTAGCCATCACAGCATCAGGCCATAATGACACCATAGTCCAACAAACCATGACTCAGCACAGCGACAACACGAATGAAACTTCTAACCGACCAGTGTTGTTAGCCATTGAGTAACCGATGAGTATGTGTGTAGAAGACAGTATACAACCAAATGAAATAAATTCGAATCAAATAGAGGTTGCACCATCGGTACTAGATGATAGACCAGCTACTAACCAACACTCGTACGTCTGTCAGCAGCATATTAAAAAGTTAGAGTCAGACCTGAAAGTACTTTTTGATGCCGCCTCTGACAACACAAACAAGATCGCCACGCTCATTAGTGACTATAACAACCTCAAGTCAGAGGTGACTCTCCTGAGAGAAGAAAATGTGAAACTAAAACACACCGTTGAGACGTTACAACGCTCGCCCACTACTGACCAGGCAGCACAAGCAGATAGTCTAGAAGTAACAGAACCAGTCGTAGGCGCGTCAATTACTCAGCCAACCAAAACATATCAGCAAATAGAAAATGTTGCTCGACAGCACTCAACATATCCTATCGAAGTAAAGGTCAGCAATAGATTTGAAGCATTACAAGAGCAACTATCAAACAACAGCCTGGACGACAGAGCATTGCCGAGAGAATACGCCCACATTCAAGAAACATCTGATAATATGCAAGAAGACAGACTACAGCTGGATTGTCACCAATGGCAGAAACAGCATGCAAGACGTGTCAGAACCCAACATACACAGAAAACACCGGTTGACTGCACCCACTTGATAATTGGCGACTCTTTGATTGGAGGCATTTACAGCGACCGCATGTCCATGTCAGACACCGACAAAGCCGCAACAATTCAGCTTCCAGGTGCACGAGTAGAAAGACTAACAAACAGTGTAAGTAAACTGGAGGTTAATACAGCCATTAGAAAGACAACGATTCATACAGGAATACAAGACACTATGAACAACCAAAGTATAACAATTTCTCAGTTAAGAACACTACTTGACTTACTACGTAACACTTTCCCAAATGCTATAGTTTTTTTGTCCTCCATCATACCACCAAGTTATGGCTCTCAACGTCGATTGGCCGACATAAACAATAACACCCTAGAGACTTTTTGCAATCGGTATCGTGTACACGTTATCAACAACACACCCTTCTTCACATCACAGACAGGAGCACCAAGGAAACGATTGTATAGAGACCAAATACACACAACAACATTAGGAACTAGTCTTCTTGCAAAGAACATTAAATATCCTGAAAGGGCAAAAAACCTGACCAACACACAAATGATAAATTCTGAAGAACCTAGGCCAACCCAGGCCAGCCGAAACTCCCCCATTTCACCAGGTAAACGTCTGCTGACATCTGACACCCGACCTCCGGCCACTCAAGAATCACACATGCTACCAAGAATAAACCAACCCATCCTTCCTACCCCCATCTTAGCACGGGAAGGAGATAACTACCACAATAGTTTTCCTGCCTTCCCCTGCAAGGAGCCTGCGTTGCAAACATCAGCACACACACACGGCAGTAATACCACTTTGACACATCCCCCTCACGCCACAAATGGGCCACCTAGCAGACAGCAGGAAGTTCCGCAACATTGGGGTCCAGAACTTTACGCCAAAAATGGGTCACATATCAGACAACAACAGGTTCCGCATCATTGGAATCCAGAACTGCTACACTTGATGCAATTTAGTCCGGCCGCACTGAATCAAGCTTTTATGATGTCTCTACAATACAGACCTGTAAGATAGGATATGTATTAAACACTTAGCCCTATACGCAATATACCAGGAAAAGAGCTTCCTCCTTGAACTTTAACTGCTTACTGTTTAGCGTTTTATCTCCCGTGTGGGATACCCAACTTTAAACAGGAACATTGACTTGTATAGTCATTTATTCATTCTTTCTGATAGCAGCTGGTTACATAGCTTGCGAAGTAGTTCGAGCTACGTAATTGTTGTATGTTCATACGCTTTAATTCTTTTTGTTCTGTATTTGCACTATACTTGTTGGTCTCATTAGTTATATCGTTATAATATTGTCATTTACATATCGATTTCTATTACTGGTATTTTGCAAATTAATGTTATTGTGTATTTTTATGATCTTGTATTTTTACCTAATTTTGACTAATTTACACTTACTTCTTGGGTGAAATGTCTGAGAAGTGGCAACATTGGCTCAATAAATCAGGACTACGTTTTGGACACTTAAACATATGTAACTTATTCAACAAGCTGCCAGAGTTATCTTCTATTCTTAATCAAAATTTTCATGTATTCGGCCTTAGTGAAAGTAGACCAAATGAAAAAATTTCAGATGAGGACATCTCTATTAAAGGGTACAAAGTGTTTAGAAGAGATCCCTGTAGGAAACAAGAGACAGGCATAGTAGCCTATGTTTCTAATCTACTAAATGTTCACCGTAAGCTAGACTTTGAAACTTGCGAAATAGAATGTATTTGGTTGGAGTTAAAACTTCGAAACATCACACCCCTGATAATTGGCTACCTCTATCGAAATCCCAGGCTGGATACGTTTGGTACGAAAACTTCACTACCATGATGGATGTGGTTTTCGCTTCCGGGAAGGAAATTATACTACTCGGAGACTTTAACATTGACACCAACAAATCCCATATAATCTGGGGAAATATAATTGCATCATACAACTTCCATCAAATAGTAAAACAAGATACTAGAGTAACAAACTCATCTTCAACACTTATATATCACATTTATGTAACTTGCTCGGACAACATCATAGAATGCACCGTGCCCAATTGTGCAATGAGCGATCACTACCCAATATGCTGCACATGGTCTAAAAAAGGAATTAAAACTCCTAAACATAAACACATAACTGTAAAATATAGAAGCTACAAAAATTTCAACCAAATCGCATTTTTACAGGACTTGCTCAGTTCACCTCTAAACAATGTTTATCAACTTCCAGACCCGGATGATGCTCTGGAATCCTGGATGAAGATCTTTATTGATGTGTTTGATAGACATGTGCCAATCAAAGAAGTTCGAGTAAAACATCACGTCAAACCACCTTGGATCACCCAGGAAATTCTTGAAATTATGAGAGACAGAGATAAGGCACATAAAAAGCGGGATCTCAGCACATACCGTACTCTTAGAAACAAAGTTCAATATACCATACGAAAAGAAAAGAAAAATTACTTTAAGAACTTAGTCATGGATAAAACAAATAGTAAGGACATATGGAAGGCAATTAACACCTTGACAAACAAGCACAACTACTCAAATGCATTACCATCAAATCCTATTTCATGCGACCAATTCAGTAACTTTTTTCAGAATGACATAGATCAGTTGAAGGCTACAATACCAAATTCTCCTTGCAACTTATCTTTACTGTCATCGTTTTGCCAGACTAGATGCCCCCGAGATATCCTTTCTGACATACCGCTAATGACAGTCACTGAAGTACTCATTTACCTCAGTAAACTAAAAAACACAAACTCATCTGGGTTAGATGGAATCAGCAGTCGGATTCTCCGCTGTGCTGCGCCAGTGATCTGTGTATCACTAACCTATGTATATAATCAGTGTATCACCAAAGGTCACTTTCCATCAGCTCTCAAAATCGCTAAAGTGTGTCCTCTCCTTAAATCTCGTTCATTGGACAATGGTCTCCCGAACAATTATAGACCCATTTCTTTACTATCATCATTATCTAAACCACTAGAAAAACACATCCATAAGGTAACATTACAATATTTAGATCGCAACAAGCTTATAGTTGACAGTCAATCATGATTTCGACCAAAATATTCTTGCCATACGGCCCTAACAAACAT
Source organism: Cepaea nemoralis (assembly GCA_014155875.1). NCBI lineage: Eukaryota > Metazoa > Mollusca > Gastropoda > Stylommatophora > Helicidae > Cepaea > Cepaea nemoralis. Next base: position 518,661 of record JACEFZ010018823.1, on the reverse strand, counting down.
GATAGAAAATTGGCACCATAATATAAATAACAACAATCTATGTGGAGCTGTGTTTATCGATTTCAGAAAAGCATTTGATATGATAGACCATGCCATTTTAATTAAAAAACTAGAGACAATGAAAATTGGCCCTAATGTTGTGACGCTAATAACATCTTTTCTGTCAAACAGAAAGCAAGTAGTATCATACAATAAATCTCTGTCCCAAACCACTACCTTCAATACTGGAGTACCGCAAGGCTCTATTCTTGGCCCTCTATTATTCGCCATATATATTAATGATCTACCTTTGCATCTTTCGTCGTCCTGCGATCTATTTACAGACGACTGTACAGTGTATACAAACGCTGAAAGCAGTAATTTGCTGGAGTTGTCTTTGCAACAAGAATTAAATAATGTAGTTAGGTGGAGCTATGCGAACCGTATGCAAATTAACATCACTAAAACAAAATCTATGTTATTAACAACAAGACAAAGACTTCAGAATCTAAATTCACACAGATCACTTCAACTTCACGTCGATAACATGCCAGTAGAAAGTGTAACTGAGCACAAAACATTAGGCCTCATCATTGATAGAAACCTAACCTTTAATCCTCACGTTCAAGCGCTCACTAAACAAACAGCGAAAAAAGTCTACCAACTCGCCAAAATTAAAAATTTCCTTGATGAGGACACAAGGAAAATATTCTATACGTCACACATACAGACACATTTTGACTACTGCTCTACAATCTGCGACGGTTGTTCCAATTCAAGCACCAAGCGACTTTACTCACTCCAGAAACGGGCCATGAGATTAATTTATAGCAAACATTTAACTGAAAATCCTAGCCTGCATAAACGCCTTCAGTTACTACCACTCCGCAAACGTTTGCTTTTCAATAAGGCCAAACTAATTCACAAAATCCTACATCGGAATGCCCCAAACTACCTTTGGCCATTGTTTGAATATAATGCTAGACACAGTAAACGATTACATTTATTACACCTTCCGAAGCCTAGGATAGACTTATACAAAACAAGCTTAACGTACTCTGCAGCTCAGCTGTGGAACAATCTTCCACATGAAATAAAAGACATCATCAATCCCTATACATATAATCGCAAATTATTTGAACACTATCTCAGTACGGATTACCTTCCCCCTTAATAATAGAAGTAATAATATAATAAAACCCTAGTATAACAGCCAGTCCCTTTTTGGTAGGCCAGTATATTCCACTTAGCTAATAAATGCCACACCAGTTATTACTATTACTGAGTCGTGTAGTATTTATTTTTAATTTTTCCACATACCTTTATAATGCATATATTTTATATTGTTGCTGTTTTCAGTTAGCCTTGAATGATGTGTGAATGGTATAATGTATGAAAGAGAGTGACAAAAGGGCAGAATGTTAGACGGGACTGCGTGCCCAATTCTTAACCCTTTCAAAATAAAGTTTTGTTGTTGTTGTTGTTCTATCTATCTATCTATCTATCTATCTATCTATCTATCTATCTATCTATCTATCTATCTATCTATCTATCTATCTATCTATCTATCTATCTATCTATCTATCTATCTATCTACCTATCTACCTACCTACCTACCTAACAATCTACCTACCTAGCCAGCCAGCCAGCCATCCATCCAGCCAGCCATCCATCCATCCACCCACCTGTCTGTCTGTCTGTATGTCTGTCTGTCTGTCTGTCTGTCTGTCTGTTCTGTCTGTCTGTCTGTCTGTCTGTCTGTCTCTCCGCGCTATTAAATATTGATAAAAGTTACTGGAAAAATGTGAGGACCATGTGTTGAAAGAGGAAGAGGACTATTGGAGAAAGGATGTATTGAATTTTATGCAACCGAGAGCAATCATCAACCTACTGGAATCGTCCGACACAGATTAAAGTCTGAGCAGATCGCAGACCTTAATCTACGTACACACTTACTGGGATATTTTGCTCCAACTATTCAGACGAATTGCAGGCCCTAAACATTACAGCATCAGCATAATGTCAATGGCAACAGTTTGTATTTCAAAGTGATGAATGTTCAATTCCGCAAGCCCTCAGCGGTGACAAACAACTGTATTGAAACACACACACACACACACACACACACACACACACACACACACACACACACACACAAAACACATTGAATACCAACAGAAGAGTATTATTGCGGTGGAATTTGACATATTGTGGCATAACAAGAAACGTGAGAGCAAACACGATGTCAAATTAGGGGACAACACGCGTGCATACGAATCAATCTATAAACTTCAATGAAAAGAGGACCAACATCTTGGTCGCTAAGAAGAAAGCCCACTACAGAGACACTGACAACTATTTTCATAGTGCAAAACAGGTAATCACGGTCCGTCACTGAACTGTAAACAGCAGAGTTGACAGTCTTTCACGAAGACTCATAGCGGATCTGTCACCCACGTGTCAATCAATCATGTGCCATGCCGGAAAGCGTGGGCGGTCATGACTCGCCATTTCACTCGATCACCAGGAGTCGTGGATCAGCTCAGTGTTCCTGTCTCGTTCATGCCATGTGGCCAAGGCAATCCCGATATTTTCCTCTCGGTCTTCCTCGTGGTCTGTTCCCCTCGATCTTGCCAGTTGTCAATAAGTTCTCCAATCCATTTCTTCTCATAACATGTCCAAACAATTTTGACTGTCTTCGTCTAATTTCTCTAATCAGTCTACGATTTTCATTTGTCTCCTGTAGTACTTGGTCATTGGTTTTTCTGTCTGTTAATGGTATTCTTTGCATTTTTCTCAGAAACCACATATCTGCAGCCATCATATGTTTTTCATCTTGGCTGCACATTGTCCAAGTTTCACATCCATACAAAAGAACAGGCTCCTATGTATCCCCTCAACACTCTTTTTCTCGTTTCAATTGACATCTTTTTATTGGTCAGAATGTCTTTCATCTTGCTAAAGGCTATTTTCGCCATGTCAATTCTTGTTCTAATCTCTTCAAGGCATCTCCCATCAGATGTTATGACTGTTCCGAGATAACTGTATCGATTCACTTGTTGCAGAATATTCCCATTTACTTGTATATTATATTGTGGTACTTCGTTCTTCCTAGTGACGACCATAACCTGTGTCTTCTTACAATTTAATTCCAACCCCAGCTGCTCACTGTGTACAATAACTGCGTCTACTAATTGTTGCAGATCCTGTGCATTGTCTGCAATCAATACTGTATCATCTGCATATCTAATGTTATTGATGTTTCTTCCACCAATGCTGATTCCATTTATATCTTCTGCATTTCTGAAAATATTTTCACTAAATAGGGAAAAAAGATCTGGAGACATTACACATGCCCTGCCTAACACCTCTCTTAATAGGTTGATATTGTCCCACTTCATTATCAAACTTATGGCAGCTTGTTGTTTCCAATATATGTTTTTTATAAGTCTAATGTCATTCCCATCAATTTGTAGATCTGCAAGCATATCCACCATGTTGGCATGTCTAACTCTATCAAAAGCCTTTGTGTAGTCAATAAAGCAAAGATGCATATCCTTGTTTATTTCTATAGCACGTTCAATAACTGTTCGCAGCATATACACAGCATTTACTGTACCCGTTCCTTCTACAAACCCACATTGTTCTTCTCCTATTTCAGGTATTTTCTTCCTCACTCTTTGCATGATAATTCGTAACAAAATATTTGTGATGTGACTCATTATACTAATTGTTCTATGATGATCACATTGCAAGGTTCCTGATTTCTTTGGGATTGCAATAAATACAGAATTACATAATTCAGAAGGTATATCCCAAGTATCATATAATGTGTTCAGCAGTCTGGTGACTTGCTCTAATCCAAATTCTTCTAAAGCTTCAATCATTTCTGTTGTGATGTTATCTGCACCGGGGACTTGCCAGCTTAAGCTACATTTTGAACCTCCATCTTTAAAATTACTGGTCCTTCATTATTGAATCTAATATCATACTGTTCCTCTCTGTTATCATTATACAGAGTTTTCACATAATCTGTCCATACATGTAGAATCTGATCTTTTTCTATTATGATTTTGCCATCTTTAGTTTTTAGACAGCCTGTTGATGTACTTGTTCTTTTATTAGTAAGTTCCTGAATTCTTTTGTGCACTAATTTTGTATTTTGACTGTTGTGTTGTTTTTCAATTTCTAAGCACTTTTCCTCAAGCCATGATTCTTTTGCCTTCCTACATAATATTCTGACTTGTCTGTGAATTTCTTCATATTTGGCAGGATTATTTTTGTTGAGTCTTCTTGTTTCCATTAGGTGTAAAATTTCTTCAGTCATCCATTTCTTACGACCCACCTTCTTTAATTTTGGAATAGTTGTTTCTGCATCCAAACTGATTGAGTTCTTTAACATTTCCCATTAATCATTCACATCCTGGAATAATATCTCTAGATCAGACAATATATCAAATCTGTTCTGTACTTCTGTGTTGAATTTGTTTTGTATTTACTTGTCATTACTCAATGTACACAAATCATACTTAGTGTTTCCTGTTATATATTTGACTTTCTTCAGCTTTATCCTCAATGTTCCTGTAATTAGTCTGTGGTCACTATAACAGTCAGCACTGGGAACTGTTTTTGCTACAGTTAGTGCGTTTCTAAATCTTCTGCTAATCAGAATGTAGTCACTCTGGTTTATGATCCTGCTATCAGGACTCCTCCATGTCCATAATCTTCTAGGGTGTTGCTTAAACCAGGTGTTTCCTACAATCATTTCCTTTTCTTTTGCCCACTCTACGAGTCTGTATCCTCTTTCATTTATCTCTCCTAAACCATAGATTCCTACTGTGTATCTATCACCTTGATTTCCTACTTTTGCATTGAAGTCTCCTATTATGATGTTTATTTCTGAATTTTTACATTTCTTTAAGGCAGACTCTATGTCATTATAAAATTCCTTTACACTATCTTCACTGGACTCTCCTGTTGGGGCATATACTTGAATAACATTTATGCTAAAAAGTCTGCCACTCAATTTAACTAGTAGAACTCTGTCCGACACGGCCCAATATCCTTGAACAGACGTTGATGTTTTCCGGTCCAAAATTATTGCCACTCCCCTTTGTCGATCTTCACCTCCAGAATAAATAATCTATAAATCGTCATCTATCTTGATGCCTGCTCCTGTCCATCTCGTTTCGCACATCCCTAATATATTAATTTTTTTCTTTGTATTTCTTGTTTTATGTTCTCTAATTTTCCGTCGTCGTTTAACGTCCTAACGTTCCATGTTGCTAATTTCAATGTCTCTGTCCTTGTCTTGCGATGATCAGTACTTTAAGCGAATCATAATGTACTAGGCACTTTCAAAGAGGTAGTTTGCCGTTGCTTTCCTGTATGGCAGTGACCATAATGGCCGGATGACGGCAACCATTGTCTCTCGAAATAGATCCTCTGCTTGCCGTCTCGAAACTCGAGACCATAACCAACAAATATCTGTCGGCTGCCCTCAAAATTTCATCCACCACCTGCCTTCCGTGGCTTCTTGTGAACACTTCCAATAAACGAAGACGAAATAACATCACATAATCCACAGGAAAAACACTATCCACACGAATTCCACAGGAAATACACAGGACATCCACAGAAAAAACACTGAACAGCATCTCCCCGAAGAACAACGAGTTATCTCGTCGCAATTTTACCGGAAGTGTGTCACGCGTACGTGTGAACAAACTACACAGACAGCTGAACAGATCCTTAAAAATGGAAACATGATGACTAAATTGCGGTATTATTTCTGGTCACTCCATACTCACATCAACGCACAGCTATTTGGAAGCTTTCACGAACTCAATATAAAAAGCTAACACGAATACTTGTGTACACTTTATTAACCAGCAGCTGAAGAAACAATAAGGAAATGAAAAATAAGGTAAGAAATATATTCCTTCTACTTTCCTGATAATTTACAAATTATTTACCCCATGCCTCTGTAAATTCTCTGTCTTTACTAATATTACACATTGCACCCCTCTCGGGATTCTCCGTGGTGAAGTGGTCAAGCCGTCTGACTCGGGCTCCGAAGGTTGTATGTTCAATTCCGGGCCGCGTCCTTCATTTCACGAGTGCATTTTTTCGGAGACTCCCGAGGGTTGCCGCTGGAGATATGGAGTTCGTGCTTTGTGCGAAGCTTTCCGCGCTGCGGAAAGAAACTGAGCCATATGGGATAAAAACCCGGTGCAATGCAGCCGACGACTGTCGACTTTTAAGCTACTTCTTTCATTGCACCCACTCCCATACTAATCCGGATACGCATTGTGTGTCATCTGAATTGGCGGGGCTTTCCTTACTGTAAACATAAATTTGTTAGTGAGAAATCACTAGTTTTTCAGCAAAACATCAACGAAATCTCGCCGCTTTCGATGATTTAAGTTGTTTTTGGACCTATCAAAGACATACTCCTTGGGTGGGGGTAAATATAAGACAAATGGAAAATTTTCATAACGATGCAACAGACAGTTTTCAAAATAATTGATCGTGAATGAAGGCATTCTTTGCGGGACATATTGTACTACTTACAGTGCATTGGACTGACTTTTGCATGTGGATTGACATGATAACCAACGCCAAATGGCATACACTGTGTGCAGAAGACGTTATAGACCTCTGATCCTAGCTCTGTAGTTCTAGGTATACAGTCTTAGCTCTGTAGTTCTCACTCTGTAATTATAGCTCTGTAGTTCAAGGTTTATAGATCTGCATTTCTAGAATCGTATTTCTAGATGTGATACTGGTTCCCTGGTTCTTTCTCCATATTGCTGGTATTGCAGATGTATCTCTTTAGTTCTAGTTGTATAGTTGTATCTCAGAAGTTATGTTTCTCCTCCACACTTTCTCATACACCCTCTATGTCCCGGTCTTTTTTCTTTAACTTTCAGTCACCCCTCCCCTGCTCCCCCCCCACTCTATCTTTTCCCCTCCTAATCCTGTTTCGGCAGACAGACAGACATGACAGACAGATAGACGGGCAGACAGACAGACAGAGACAGACAGACAGACAGACAGAGACAGACAGACAGACAGACAGACAGACAAACAAACAGACAGACAGACAGACAGACATACAGACAGACAGACAGACAGACAGACCGACCGACCGACCGACCGACCGACCGATAGACAGACAGACAGACAGACAGATAGACAGACAGACAGATAGACAGACAGACAGACAGATAGTGTCAATGATTATGCCTGATATTAAGAAGAAAAAAAATAACTGACATGAAAGGGTTGTCATGGTGCAGGATGTAATGTAAATGGGACGTGTTACGATCGCAACGACATATTTGACAGCCACTGTAAAACTTACAAGTGCAGGACGTCTTGAGGAGATGACGGAGACCGGTATTGCATTAATTTGAAGAAAACGCGTAGGTTAAATGTATGTCGTTCGTGCATTCCTTCTGGGCATGTTAATTTAGTCTGTTGTTCATCCGGTTATTTTATGCAAAGACGTATGTGGTTTTGATGTCTGCTAATACCAGCACACCTTGATTTACAGTTATATTGGAGTCATGGATAGTTTGGCATTGATTATTTATTTGTCAAGCCAGGACTATTAACACGCAACTAGAAAGTCGAAAATAGGTCCTGGAGATGTTGATGAACAGAAGAATATGTCGTATGTCAAGGAAACAACAACAATCAAATACAGAGGAACCAGTAATACTGGTTGGGTGGCGGGGTAGGGGTATCCCCTATCAACGGATAAGTAGGGTGCCTACTTCCCTCCGCTAGCCTACGGGACACCCTTGAGCAAGGTGGAGTACCCGTTTAGCCTCCCGATCAGGGTTACGTGAAGCCATAGGTGCAGGTGGTGGATGAGGTTGAAGAGCAGATGACAGACAGTTGTGGGTTATGGTCTCCAGCTTCACAACAGTAGGCAGAGGATCTTTTTTTTTTTTGAGGAGACAATGGCTACGGTCATTGACCAGTAAGGCCACTGTTAAGAAGGAAAGCAATGGCAAACTACCTTCTTAACAGATGCCAAGAACATTATGTTTTGCGATATGATCAACATTCAGAGAAAAGGCGTAAATGGGTGCTCCTTAGAAGCAGCATCGCTCGGCAGGGATAGTCATATGCACCAGGTGACTCCAGACCGTCAGCAGGCTACTAGGTGCAAAAGATTATTATCATTAAAGGTAGGAATCTGGAATGTCAGAACAATGTATGCAGATGGAAAATTGGATAACATCAGACAAGAAATGGGAAGAGAGAATATTAATACATTAGGAATATGTGAAACCAGATGGAGAGGGGCAGGGATCAAGACAGGAGAGGATTGTAAGATTATCTATTCTGGAGGCGATGAACTGCAAAGAGGTGTAGCCATTATGTTAGATCGGCAAACATCAACTTCTATTAAAGTTTGTTGGGCTGTGCCAGACAGAATTCTATTAGTAAAATTGAAGGAAGACCTTTTAAAATAAATGACATTCAAATATATGCTCCAACAAGTTAATGCAGTGAAGAAAGTATTGATGAATTGTATAATAATATGGAGCGTGCTTTGAAGAAATGTAAAGAAAATCAGAAATAAATATTATAATGGGTGATTTCAACGCAAAAGTGGGAAATCATGGCGATGGATGCAATGTAGGCAACCATGGTCTCAGAGAGAGAGAAACGAAAGAGGATACAGACTTTTAGAATGGGCAAAAGAACACGAAATGGTTGTAGGAAACACCTGGTTTAAAGATTATACTAGAAGATTATGTACATGGAGGAGCCAAGACAGTAGGATTGAAAACCAGATAGATTACATCCTGATAAGCAGAAGGTCTCGAAATGCGCTAACAGTCGCAAATACAGTCCCCAATGCTGACTGTTACAGTGATAACAGATTAATTACAAGCAAACTGAGGGTAAAGTTAAAGAAAGTCAAGTATACAACCCGAAACACTAAATATTATGTGTGCAAATTGAAAACTGACAATGAAATACAAGATACTTTTTAACATAGAAGTAAAGAACAAATATGATATATTGTCTGATCTAGAGATCCTATCTCAAGATGTGGATGATCAATGGGGAATGTTGAAGAAATCAATCAGTTTAGATGCAGAAAACACTATTCCAAAATTAATGAAAGTGGGTCGTCAGACATGGTTGACTGATGAAATTTTCCAGCTAATGGAAATAAAAAGACAGAACAAAAAAAATTCCTGCTAAATATAAAGAAATTCACAGACAAGTCAGAACGTTATGTAAGGAGGCAAAAGAAGAATGGCTCGAGAAAAATGTCATAGACACTGAAAAACAACACAACAGTAAAAATACCAAACTAATGCACAAAAGAATTCAGGAGCTTACTAATCAAAGAACACATACATCAGCAGGCTGCCTAAAGACAAAAGATGGAAAAATCATAATAGAAAAAGATCAGATTTTACATGTATGGTCAGATTATGTGAAAACCTTTATGATGATAACAGAGAAGAACAGTATGATATTCAAAATAATAATGAAGGACAATCAATTTTGAAGATGGAGGTTCAGAATGCTCTTAACCATATGAAATCTGACATCATAACATAATGATTAATGCTTTAGAAGAATACGGAATAGTTAAAGTTACCAGACTCCTGAATACCATATATGATACTGGAGATATACCTCATGAATTATGTAATTCTGTATTTAATGCAATCCCAAAGAAATCAGGAGTCTTGGAATGTGATAAACATCAAATAGTTAGTATACTGAGTCACATCACGAAGGTTTTGTTAAGAATTATCATGCAAAGAGTTAGGAAGAAAATACAACCTGAAATATGAGAGGAACAATGTAGGTTTGCGAAGGCGAGGGTACAGTAAATGCTGTGCACATACTGAGAACAGTAATTGAACGTTCTATGGAAGTAAACAAAGATCTAACCCTCTGCTTTATTGACTATACAAAGGCTATACATAAAGTGAGACATGTCGACATGATAAGGATGCTTGGAGATCTACAAATTGATGGTAAAGACCTTAGACTTGTAAAAAAACGTATATTGTTATCAAACAAGCTGCCATAAGATTTGATAACGAAGTAGGTCAATATCAGCCTATTAAGAGAGGTGTGAGATATGGATGTGTAATGTCTCCAGACCTTTTGTCGCTGCACAGTGAAAATATTTTCATAAATATAGAAAATATGGAAGGAATCAACATTGGGGTATATATATATATATATATATATATATATATATATATATATATATATATATATATATATATATATATATATATATATATATATATATATATATATGATTGTCAGGGTCTGATATGTAAGTAATAGTGTAAGTGCCGGTATGTAAGCGAGAGTCAGTGTAAGCATAGCTAAGGTCAAGGGTAGTAAGAGACACCACGGCTTGGCTGACGGAAGGTCAGGCAAGAAGTCCGTGGATAGACCCACGTGATGTGGGAAGGTCAAGGAGGAGAGAGTCAGTGTGTGTGAGACAGCGAATAGAGACGGACGTGTGGAGATCTAGAGAGCGATAGAACGATAGAAAGATAGTGTTTGTGACGGATAGATGGAGATGAACGTTGTGTATTGATATTCGAGGAATGTACTAACTGTGATATGTGCGGGATGATGTGAGGCTGTGATTGCGAATGATCATACGGGCGACAGTGTAAATATCGCCCATGTGAGCTAGCGCTTGGCTGCTGGTGTTAAATGAGTGTTTGAGCGTGAAGTGCGACTATGTTGTCAGCCTGTAGTATATTGTAATAAATGTTGTTCAGGAGTTGTTCCTGCGAGTTTCCGATTGCATTCATGTGTTAATAGTATATGTGTCGTAGATGTTGTAATTTGCCTGTCCAAGTCCAGTGAGCTAGAAGGAAGAAATAGTTAGGACTCTGACAGGTATAATGGTGTCAGAAGTACACATGAACCACATTCCCATGTAAATTGCATAAAAGAACGCTACTTTTGTAAAGAAGAAGATCAATTGCAGAATTTTGTAAAAAGTTGTAAATCGGAGATTTGTTAATAGAATCAGAACGAAAATAACATCATTTCTTTCCACAGCAGGTTTCAATTCTACAAAGCGACCGACGTGACCAGACCAGGTCAACGGTAACCAGCACGAGAATCACGTTCCTGTACATCAAGCGTTCGAGTAAACAGCAGATAAAGATAAGTTGATTAATTTTGATTGCTAAGTACCCAAATCTGCAATCTTTGATTTGCTTGTATAAAAATCATCATTGGGGTAGTTAAATATTAATTAACAGAAAATGTGGTCGGATGAAAGTCAAGCACATTTCTGGGGCACAAATCAGTACAGAAAGTTGACGGATTTTTTTGAGGGTACACGGGCACAAGACAAAGCAAATTGTAATATAAAACATGACCTAATACGTGATTGGACAAAATTTGAAACCAGTCCCAGACATGTCGTTTACCCATTATATAAAGGAAATAAAAAGCAGGTACATGAGGCTAATGGCTGAAATTAGAGACACAAACAATGATCAGGCAGCAGTAGATTTCTTCCTACTGGAAAAACTAAAAGCAACACTCCCAGCCGAAGGCAGAAAATATTTAGAAGAACACAAAACAGAACCTATCAAAAACTTACTAGAAAAATGCCGCGAATATTACAACCAAAGTATGAACCTGGTTAAGAACACTCAACAGAAGAGTACTGTGAAAGCAACGTCATCTGCAGCCACAGATTGTCAAAATAAATCACAGAAAATAAAACCAGTACTGTGCAAACATTGTAGCACTCCACATACAGAAAATGGAATATGCGATAAGAATCCCACTTATCAAGAATACCTAAATACTATTATAGCACAAAAACTGGGGAAGGTAAACCAAAGGAAATATAGAACAAAATGTCATTTTTGCCTTGCGTATGGCCACAGACGTTTTGAATGTGAAGGAGTAAAAAGAATACAGAAAGCAAAAGCAAATGCAGCCATAAACATTACAACAGACATTTCAGCAAAGAACTTAGAAAAAGTAAACATCATAGAGACGAAAACAAGACCAAACACTGCAAATTCAGAACAAACTGAGTTTTACCCAACAGATTTTGTACCATATTTCAATAATGTTGTTAATATCACTCAGCCTCATTCCTTATTTAAAGAGGGCGATACTCAACAAGAAAGTGAGGAAATGAACAAAACCTCAAGACTGTCGTTAGGAAAACTAACATTCCATGAGGGATACATCAATGACACAGTATTCACATGTGTACGCAACACAGGGTCCTGTCTTATCGGTCTTCGGAAGACCCTAGCTGATCCTAAAGACTACCTAGATGAGTACATCTATTGCAGAACTGTTTCAGGGACAGTAGAGAAATATCCTATGGCATGGGCTAATATAAAATCACCTTTTCTATCAGGCAGAGTAACTTGCGCATTATTAGACAATCCATGCTGTGATTTATTAATTGGAAATGTATTAAATGTAATAGACCACACAGAGTCCACAACCCAGACACGGCAGAAAGTTAACACCACAACAAACACTGCCTTAACTACACCACTCATCATACAACAACATGATGAACAGACCAAAAGACCACACCATATCAACTTGATTACCACCTCACAACAAGAAAAAACAGAAACTGGTGTGCATCAACAAAGGAAAGAAGGTGCAGATAACAAACATTTCACAAGGGCGAGAAAAGATCACAAATCATTATGGTACATACTATACCCCCTGTTAACTACACACATGCCCAAGTGCACACACTGGATGGTTCTACTCGCACTACTCATGTTAAATGCAAAACAAATGTCTTCACAAACAATTTTATTCACACATCATGACGCAACACAGATGATATTACTAATGGCAAACCAGCTAACTTTGGTACTTGCATCATTACTGGTGAACCAAAGTTTGTTGTTTCCGCTGATAAACACTATGTCAAATCAACTCAGACACATACTTATGCTGAACAATGTACATCATCAGTCGGTGGAATTACTGACAAAAATCAACAACAAATTACCCTACACATTTTGGAAAATATACACAAATTGCAGAAAAGCATACAAACATGAACGATTACATTTCAAAACTATACATGGTGTATTATTATTTGAACTATTGAATGTATACACACATGTACGAGTGCAGGTTTGGAGATAGCACTCAAAATGATCTCAACATGAAATTTTAAAATCCCCACCATTTGGAAAATTAATTTTAACCGTAACCCACTTTATATCTGTAGATCGAGTAACTCCAGAGTTGCCTTGTCTGCTGTACGACTCCAGCGCTATGATACTAGCACACTCCATTGTATAGACCAACATAAAAGTTCCTTCAACGTGAAAAGTGTCATCAACAGAACAGTAAGACTCAACATGTGATTTCAGGTATCAAACAGTAAGATATACCCATATTGACTTTGTTTCAAACGAGTATCTACAGAATCCACCTTTTGAAATCGACTAACAACGGCAAGAACTTCACAAGTATAGACACTCATTTCCAGTGAACAGTTTAATGAACCAGATGCCAACCTACAAACTATGGCAAAGACAGTCACAGACAGACGCACCATGGCCACACTCATAATTAAGGCCACCGAACTTAAAACAGTAATTCGTATTTTATATGTGTGAATTCCAGCAATTTTACAGAACTGACTTACAAATTGTCCAAACTTGGTGAAAAGTCTTAATCACTATACAGAAGGAAAGACAATATCATGATATACAGAAGACGTCAATAATCGGTTCAGAAAGAAGAAATGCCAAACATTCCAGCACCGCAATGAACATTGAACACGAGTGATTTAATTACGGGTGCATAACTTTCACAGGACAAGAACAGTATCCTATACATCCATAAAGGCAGCGACGATGAACATTTTATTGTATATGTATTAATTGCAGGACATCCAATGTCTAATTTTATTATTATATTAGTTAGAATGTGATGTTTACATATAAACGTAAGTACAGTGTGAAAGGTATAAGGTTTAATGCTGAGAATCAACGCCTGGCAATCCCAATACGCGAGTGTTACCAAACTTTCTTTCGCGTATGGTGGATAGCCCGACGAATGACACTTAGCAATAGTGGGACAAAATTAACATCATAATATTGTAACAAGAAGGAACATACCAACAGGGTGATGCCAACCAAAGAGATTAATAAGAACACTCCATAACAGTAAACGAGGTGTACCCAAAAAGGGAAACAACTCACGGTCTGACATAACATGAGGTAAGGGGGACTATGACATACATGAAGTATATTCGACATTGGGGGGTATATATATATATATATATATATATATATATATATATATATATATATATATATATATATATATATATATATATATATATATATATATATGATTTCAATGATTCAATGATTCAATGATTTCAATATACGGTGAATTCAATGCTCGTGTGGGCAAGGACTCGAGTTCATGGCCAGTGTGCCTTGGAAAATACAACATCGGTCGCATGAATGATAATGGACAAAAGCTGCTGGAGCATTGCACTAGAAATGACCTATATATTACAAACTCCTTTTTTAAAACAAAAGAGATGCATAAGGTCACATGGAAACATCCAAGATCCGGCCATTGGCATCAGTTGGACTTCATTATCACACGGAGGCAACATCTGAACCATACATCATTAACTCGAAGTTACCACAGTGCTGACTGTGATACAGATCATTCTTTGGTTGTTGCAAGGGTCAGACTGAGACCAAAGAGAATCTACACAGCTAAACACAAGTCTAGCCCCAGGATTAATATTATTAACACTCACGATCCTGTAAAGTGCTTTGAATTTCAACAGCAACTTGAGGACGCTTTCAATGATACATCAGAAAATTGTATAGTAAATGATAAATGGAGTAAACTTAAGGAAACTATTTATAAAACAGCGGTAGGGGTTTACGGCACTGTAGATCATAAGAGGCAGGACTGGTTTCAAATCAAATCAAATCAAATCAAATCAACTTTATTAGGGTCACAAATTGGGCGCGAAGGCCCGTCTTACATTCGACCCACACAGATACCCTTACACATCCACCCCACATACCCCCACTCACACACCACAAAAATCCCCCACCCACAAACACACATACCTCACCCACACAATATCCCCAAAAAACACACCACACACCTCTCCCCACCCACACACGCATTCCCTACCCGTCCACCAAGACACACTCACTCACGCATACATCCTCCACTACGAACCCACACACCCCCACCCACCCACCCCCAACCAAACATCTCTCGATCACAATACCCCTACCCACACACATCCTCCACCCACTCACACATCCCACCCCGACACATACAACTCCCTCACCCACCTACACATCCCTAAGCCACTCACACCCCCACCCACACATTCCCCATCCACACACACACATCTCCCACCCACACACCCCACATACTTCCCCCAACCACCACAATCCCCTACTCACCCACACATATACCCCACCCATACGTACATTCCCTGCACCCATCACACACATCCCCCACACCACACACTATCCTCCACCCATACCACCACAAACATACCCTCCACCCACACATCATTCACACATCCCCACCAACACACCGCACACATATCTCAAACCCACACACCATACACTTTTCCCCACCCGCCCTTGCATCCCCAATCCACCCAACACAATCCCCTACCCAAACAACCCCGCCTCCCACACATACTTCCTCAAACCATCCACACATCTCCACCCACATAAACACACATCCCCCGCATCCGTCCCATACACATATCCTCCACCCATACACACATCCCCCACACCCATTCCAACACCCCTACTTTCGCCCCCACACATCCATCCACACATCCCACCACCACCCACAAATACCACTACCCACCAAAACCCACACACCCCAACCCATCCAAACGCATACCCCCACCCACACACCCTCCACCCACACATATCCCCACACTCACACACATCCTCCACATACACTCACACTTCCTTACATCTAGACACATACAAAATGTCTCACATTAGTATTGAAACTAGTATGAACAAACTCCCACACTTTACTCACACACATACACTGACACTTGTCATGAGCAGTCTCATAAAAATGTTAAACATGGAGAAAAATGTGTACATAAAATATACGTGACGTAAAAATAGTGATGCTCTCTCTCTCTCTCTCTCTCTCTCTCTCTCTCTCTCTCTCTCTCTCTCTCTCTCTCTCTCTCTCTCTCTCTCTCTCACACACACACACACACACACATTCACTCTCACGCTCACACATTCACTCTTCCGCTCATTCATTCACTCTCATGCATTCACTCTCCCGCTCACTCATTCACTCTCACGCTCACTCATTCACTCTCCCACTCACTCATTCACTCTCCCGCTCACTCATTCACTCTCTCGCTCACTCATTCACTCTCCCGCTCACTCATTCACTCTCACGCTCACTCATTTACTCTCACGCTCACTCGTTCTGTCTCTCATTTACACTCACTGACTCTCTCACTCAAACTACAGTAATGAACATGAGTTTATATTATGCATGATAAAATTAAATGGTATTTAACTGATAATATGACAGATGAGAATACACAAACATATGGATTCGCGTGTTACATAACATGCGTGTTACACGACATGCATCTGCTCAGCTCTCTCTCTCTCTCTCTCTCTCTCTCTCTCTCTCTCTCTCTCTCTCTCTCTCTCTCTCTCTCTCTCTCTCTTTGTATTCTTTCATATACACACACTCACACGCATGCGCGCGCTCACACACACACACTAACATATCAACTCTCCCACTGTCTCACTCTCTAACACACAATCCTTCACACACACACACACACACTCACTCTCTCAACCACACTCTCTCACACATACACATACACATGCACATGAACGCATGCACGCACGCACACACTCCCTCACTCACTCTCACACATACACGTACGAATGCATGCACTGACACATTCCCCCACCATTTCTCGCTCAATCACTCTCTCCACACACACGCATGCACGTGCGCACACACTCTCTCCCTCTCTCTGACACCCACTTTCTCTCTCTCTCTCTCTTTCTCTCTCTCTCTCTCTCTCTCTCTCTCTCTCTCTCTCTCTCTCTCTCTCTCTCTCTCTCTCGCTCCCACACGCACACACATATATAGTGAACAATTATAGCTAAACAATTATAATGAACAATTTTACTGAACAATTATACCAGTAAATGAATTATGGTGGCATATAGTCGGTATGGATTAAGTATTGAAAGAGTTTTCGGTTAAATGTGTAGGGACTCATTGGAGTTTTCAGATCTGGAGGCAGATCATTCCATAAGTGAGCACCAGAATAGGCGAAACATGTTTTGTATAGGTCCAATCTAGGCTTTGAGACATGTAACAAATTTAGGCGCTTGCTGTTCATTGCATTAGATTGAATCAGCGGCAGAAGATACTATGGGGTATTTTGAGATATAAATTTATTCACTAATTTGGCTTTGTTGAAAAGGAAGCGCTTTTGTAGTGGTAGAAGTCTTAGATGACTGTACAAATTATTACTTTCAACGTGCCAGAAACCAGACGAATGGCGCGGTTTTGTAGAGAACATAGTCGTTTTAAATTAGATTTAGGGCAACCATCCCAAACTGTGGAACAGTAATCGAGATGTGATTGGATATAGCATGTGTATTTTATTTCTTTTATTTTATTTTATATAATATTTTGCCTGTGCTTTCGTCCAGGAAGTGCTGAATTTTAGCAAGTTGGTAAACTTTTTGTGCTATTTTCTTGGTAAGAGCGTGAACATGAGAGCTCCAGTTCAAATGGCTGTCTATTAAAAGCCCTAGTGCTTTATGTTCAGTCACATTAACTATAGGTAACGTGCCCATGCAGAGTTCGAGCGGTGATCCAGTTATGGCTAGTGTCTGTAGTTTTTGTCTGGTCGTTATTAGCATGGATTTGGTTTTGTCGAAGTTAATTTGCTTGCGGTTTTCATTGCTCCATCTAGTAAGATTATCAAGTGCAAACAGCCAGATACTGCAGCCCTTGATTGATAAAAAGAAGATAGCTCTCTTAAGAAACAAGGAAAGACCAATGCGTAACACTCTGAGTGAGCTGAAGCAAGCGAGGAAGGATGTACAAAAGGCTGCCAGGCAGTGTGCGAATGACTATTGGATCAAGTTATGTGAGTCCATTCAAATCGCAAGTGATAAGGGAAACATCAGAAGCATGTATGAAGGGATAAAGAAAGCCTGTGGACCAATGATCAAAAGAAGTGCACCGCTGAAAACCTTGACTGGAGAAATCATCACTGATAAGAAACAGCAGATGGATAGATGGGTTGAGCACTATTTAGAGCTTTACTCAAGTGAGACCAAGCTGGCGGATGATGCCCTCAACGCCATAGAGGCCCTGCCAACTCTTGACCACCTGGACACACTTCCCACTATAACAGAAGTTAAGTGTGCTATAAATGAGCTTGCATCTGGCAAGGCTCCAGGTAAGGATGGGATTCCAATAGAGGTGATCAGGAGTGGGCAAGACAAACTCGCTCTACAGATCCACCAGCTAATAGAGCTATGCTGGCGAGAAGGACAAGTCCCACAGGATTTCAAAGATTCAAACATCATAACGCTGTACAAGAACAAGGGAGATCGGAGCGACTGCAACAACTATAGGGGTATCTCACTTCTGTGTATTGTTGGGAAAGTATTTGCCAGAATTGTCCTGCGCAGACTTCAAGTCCTGGGAGATCAAGTCTACCCCGAATCACAGTGCGGCTTCCGTCAGAACCGGTCTACCATTGATATGATATTCTCATTGCGACAGATGCAAGAAAAATGCCGGGAACAAAATCAGCCACTGTTTATTGCCTTCATCGACCTCACAAAGGCATTCGATTTGGTCAGTCGTGAGTGTCTGTTCAAAGCACTAAAGAAGATTGGCTGTCCACCAACTCTTCTGTCCATTGTGGAATCGTTCCACACAGGCATGAAGGATATAATCAAGTTTGATGGCTCAACTTCAGAAGAGTTTGAAATCAAGAGTGGAGTTAAGCAAGGTTGTGTACTAGCCCCCACCCTCTTTGGGATATACTTTTCACTTCTATTGAAATATGCCTTTCGTGATCAGGATGACGGTATATACATTCACTCACGCTCAGATAGTGGCCTCTATAATGCTCAGAGATTGAAGGCCAAGACTAAAATTAGCAGGGTACTAATCAGAGAGTTGCTTTTTGCGGATGATGCTGCGATTACGACCCACTCTGAGGAAGAATTACAACATCTACTATCTGCATTCTCCAATGCTTGTTCTGAATTTGGCTTAACAATTAACTAAAAGAAGACACAGATTATGTAACAAGGTGCACATGGTGTACCATTAATCTTTATTGACGACGCCGAACTGGAGATAGACCATTTTACATATCTTGGATCAGAGGTAAATAGCAAATTATCCCTCGATCAGGAAATCAACATCAGGATTGGCAAGGCAGCAACAACAATGAACATGTTAGCAAAAAGAGTCTGGGAGAACAGGAAGCTTACTGCCAAAACAAAAGTCCTCGTCTACCAAGCCTGTGTCCTTAGTACTCTTCTTTATGGCAGTGAAACCTGGACAACTTACTCACGCCAAGAGAAACGTTTAAACAGCTTTCATATGCGGTGTCTGCGAAGAATACTTGGTATTAAGTGGCAAGACAAAATCACAAATACTGAAGTATTGGAAAGATCAGGTTGTGTTACGGTGTAGACTTCGTAGACTTAGATGGGTAGGACACGTTAGGAGGATGGATGATGGTAGAATACCAAAGGACATCCTTTTTGGTGAATTACAGACGGGTAGGAGATCTCAGGGTCGTCCTCTACTACGATACAAGGATGTGTGTAAGCGGGACATGATTG
Organism: Cepaea nemoralis; assembly: GCA_014155875.1. Lineage (NCBI taxonomy): Eukaryota > Metazoa > Mollusca > Gastropoda > Stylommatophora > Helicidae > Cepaea > Cepaea nemoralis. The sequence goes on along the minus strand of JACEFZ010018823.1, from coordinate 498,757 downwards.
ATACAGGCATTGATAATGCACAATGGGAGCATGTCGCCGCTGAACGTGTTGCATGGAGGGCAACTATCTGAAATGGAATAAAGACAAAGGAGAAAATGATTGCAGATAAAGCACACACAGAGCGTGAGAGACGTAAGATGGTGCAAAATAGTGGAAATGACCATGTTTTCACATGCACCTACTGTGGGCAAACATTTGCAGCAAGAATTGGCCTTACCAGCCACACACGCCACCGCCATGGAACGTAGTTATTGCCATATGACAGTTATTAAGCCTTTTTGATGCACGATGTACCAAACTATCGTCTGTCAAGACGGAAAGGTGCCAATATAATATAATATAATATAGTATATATATATATATATATATATATATATATATATATATATATATATATATATATATATATATATATATATATATATATATATATATACATATATATAGGAGGGCTGAGTGGTCTCGAGGTATGGTGTCCACCTCGAGTGCTGGAGGTCCCGGGTTTAGGCCCCGGTGAGGACCAGGATTTATTTAAAGAATCCAACTGGATTTCCAGTAATAAAAATTCCACTGATCTCTGAGTAGTGAGATCGGACGCCCGTGTGTATTGTTGAGCACGTAAACAATAGTGTGCCGTGATGTTGATCCAACGACTAAACGACTAAACGATATATATATATATATATATATATATATATATATATATATATATATATATATATATATATATATATATATATATATATGTATATATATATATATATATATATATATATATATATATATATATATATATATATATATATATATATATATATATATATATATATATATATATATATATTGAGCACAACCCACTACTGGCAACGCTGATCGTATTCTGGTATGAACCTAAGGCATATCCACGTCAATATGGAAGCACTATACTCGAGTTTCTTTCACGTTTGAGCTCGTCAGTAGTGCATATTCTCTATGCACTCTATACAGGAAATTGCCTAAGGTTCATTCCAGAATACGATTAGCGTTGCCAGTAGTGGGATGTACTCAATATTTATATCTCAATTCCCGGAACAACCAAATAAATCCTCACACACACACACGCGCACACACACGCGCACACACACGCGCACACACACGCGCACATGCGCACGCACACGCACACACGTTGATTGATTTAGGAACCGACATCACAGCATTCGGGGCATTCCCATAAGCGCTATGTTCCCATCCTCAGCAGCCAGCAAAGAGTTTCAACACCGATAGTACCAGTAGCAATCTGATTATATGTCCGTCTCGCCTTTCTTCTGAGCGTCGCGCGTCGGCCAGATCCCCTCGTCACCCCTCGCTGTCTCATTCTTGCCAGACCATGGTGATGATCCATTTGCTCCTCCGACGTGTACACGTGCTCCCATAAGGCCGCAACCACATCTGCCTTGTCATGCATATATATATATATATATATATATATATATATATATATATATATATATATATATATATATATATATATATATATATATATATATGTACGTGTTCTTTCACCATATATGAAAGTGTACTCTCACTTTATATAAACATTAACCTTCAATGTATATATACATGAACTGCCACTGTATATAAACATGAATTTTTACTTTATATAAATGTGATTTTAGACTGACACTGAACACGAAATTTTTGCGTCGTACGTGGTTCGAACACTTGGCAACCAGAATGGTAGTGTTAGCACCACCAATTATAGTGCGTTCACAAAAGTCTGCCCTCATTTGTGTTCAGTATTTTGGAGAAGTATATGTTGCATTGTTATAAAATATTTCATACCGTCTTATAATTACTCCCACCCATGGAATGTCTTCGATGCTGTCCATAGACAATATGGAAACCGGCGAAATTTCTTTGATGTGGCGAATATATATTGCATTCACGCTAACAAACAACAGTAATGTAAGTCAATTTGGATAACAACCTCTGAACTCTTCCGTTCCAATATGTGAAGTGATCTTATGAGAAAATCCCGTGCATCACGGAGAATATTCATTATTGGACACTGATATTTTCATTTGAAAATGTAATGCATTTCATAATTTTCACTTCATCTCTGACCCATAAATTATATATCGCATAAACATATATATCTGCTGTAAAATCTCCAAAACAAAAAAGAAATGTTATTGTTAGGTGCACACAATGATAATAGCATAATTTTCTCTCAGTTGGGTACTGAGTTATGGATATCTATATATGGCCAAACATTTGTGAAGGTACTATAGCCACTCCTCTACTGCGGTTCCCTCGGTTTGTGTTAAACAAGGAGAATGTTCATACTTGATTTCTTCTGGCAGGTTGTCCGGACTACTACGGTGTCTGTCACGAGTCAGGCAGCACTGGGTTAACCTGGGAACTAGATGGTCGTCTTCTCACAAACTGCCGCTGTAGGACTTTCAGAAATGGGACTTTCAGCTTCACATGCCAATAGTGACAAAGAACGAGGTATTCTGGTTATGCATGCAATCTCGCTGGCAGAGATGGTGAAGACAAACAGGCGAATACAACCTCTAGTTATTATACCTTGTAGATATGATAGTAGCATGTATGAGGTGTAGTGAGCAGAGTGTTGATGAGTTTATGTTTTACAAGTGTTTCTCTTTATGTGACCACATAACCTGAGTCGACCTGGGAGGCTTGACATATATTCACTATCCGAGCCGATGCGGACCCAAGCCTTTGACCACCGGGAAGGTAGAAGAGTATCTAACCACGGCGCCATTTCCCGGCTTCCATTTGCGTTCTTAATGTACAGTAAACTATGCACACACATGTTCAAAAAGTATTAACATCTATTACATAATTCGTGAAAACAAAGCATACAAATAGTACATGGTATTTCATAGTAAAGTAGGAAGAATACACGTTATGGGTGTATGCAGGTAAGGAGTTAGTAAAATAATTTCACAAATATGGTCCTGATTTACTATAAGGTCTGCACATTCTATGAAGAAGCCACGATAATATTTAACCATTATATAGATATGTCTCATTATATGTCTGAATATGCTATTTTATTTGATAGTTAATATATCATAACACGACACGTTGACGTAATGCGATATGCCTCAAGTCTACTATCCATTTGGTCAAGTATCATACGTGACATTTGAGTAGCTATACTTTATTAGCGGCACATAGTGCATGCGTGCCCATTGGACAACCAAATATGTCATTTCGGACCGGTGACAACCAGGAGGGCAAGAACGTTGTGGCTCTCCGTAGTGCAAAGTTCAAGTACTCAGACAGACAGACAGATTCTTGTGGGCAGATGGTCAGCTAATCCCTGGTTGTGTGGGTCTACAGTACAAATCCAACTATGGCCCATACGAAGCAGGGAAGCAACCTGTTTCTGCAGCATGAAATGTAATAAATGTTAAATCTTCAACAACAACATCATTACGGTTTCATTTTAACTAAATGTTTGAACCGTTTAATATGTATATGTTTTATGAAGTCAGTAAAATGTGTTATTCCTACACGTGTTCTTAGTTTCTTATTTTTTTTTTGTTTAGTTTTGTCTCTATATATTTTAATTTATTTTAGTTGCGTTCTTATGCATTCCATCTCAACTAATTCGATTTACAGCTTGCGTGTTTCTTGGATCCTCGATTATTGGATTTGATGACGCAGTATTAAGAATAAATCAGCTGTCGGTGGTTTATGTATATGCATGTTGACATGTGGATGTTTTAGAATAGGTGGTATTTGATATTGCTTGAAATCGATTACATTACAAAATATCTTATGACTGTGCAAAGCAATCATTCGGTGACTTTTCGTATCGTGTATGTTTTTGTGGTGTTTGGTTTTTCAACATGGCGGAACAACATTTCTGCTCCGTGCAGCGGGAAGTGAACCCGACAACATGACAGGGACGTCGTGGTGGCCGCAAACGGCAAGGCATACGAGGTGGGGCAAGACGTTTTAGACACATGTGTGACCGTCTGAGCCTCAGGAATACCCGTATTCTATATTGGAACTGTGCAAGCGTAAAACAATAGGACCCTATTCTAGAAAACCTGGTTTACAGGAACGTCATCGTAGCGCTTCAGGAGACGAGACTGGGTGATCAGTAACTCCAAATTGCCAGGCTTCAAATGCTTCTACAACAGGCGACATCTGGGAATGGCGATTCACATTCACGACAGCATGATGGCGTCAGAGCTAGACATGTCCAGCTGGGACAGTGACGATATACAATTACAGGCGGTAAGAGTTCAATCCAGTCTACCATTCGTGTTGGTTAATGTGTATGCCCGCAACGCGAGTATGGATTCCCAGAAGTGGCAGTGTTTAAGTGACATATTTGGTCACAAGAGAAATTTTATTTTCTGTGGCGATTTCAACGCTAAAGGCAGATCACAGGGAAACACTTCCTCCCACACACAGGGGGAGGAGCTCGACACTGCACTTGAAACCATTGATCTGGTTTGTATCAACAGTGGCTGTATCACCAGGTCAGCAATTCGTCTAGGTGATGAGGACAGTGATACTGTACAGGCGCTGATTTCTCATTCACTCACTCCAGTTTGTAGTTGTAACGCAGTGCGTTGATAGTAACGTCGTATGGTACCACGGCAGCGGTATTCATCCTTGCAGCATATTTGTGGAGAAAGGCAGAACGAGGCAGCACAAGTCGTCAACGGTCAAGACTTTCCAGTATGACAGTACAGGGCAAGATGTGGTAAGTAAAATAAGTCGCGAACAGCGCAGAAAGCTTCAGGGCAGGACATAAAGCTGGGAGCAGCCACCGTGGTGGAATTTTAAGGTGGAGAAGGCCAAGAAGAACAGAGTTGCCCATCCTAGTCCATGAATGCACTTAGAAAGAGAGATGCACGTACAGGTAAGCTATTTCAAACAAAAAAGTGGTTACGGTGGTTAAAAATGAAAATATGGGCAGAGGTATGTCAAAGTGTAAGTCACTGAAATTGTTCTGGCGACTACATAAACGAATGAGAAGGGTAGTTTAGAATAAGAGAATTTCTGACTTCCAAGGTGCTGACCTCATCTGGCAGAGGACTGACGAGGACAGGGTCAAAGCCCTCTTCGAACGTTGTCTAGAGAAGAGCAACCAGACAGACATGAGAGTCCAAAATCTTGCCAAGGAGGACACCTCAGACAGGTTCAAGTCCCAGAACATTTCGGATGAAGACACAGTGACAGTGAAAGAAATCAAGGTTGTGCATCGACGACAAATAAAACAGCGCGTCTGGGCCAGATGGCATAAGATACGACATCGATAGGTGTACCGACAACCAGCTAGAGAAACAAGCAGACATGTACAACAACAGTGTAGGGAGTGCTAGCATCAAGGAGGAGTGGTTACACAGCTATCTGATTCTCTTGCCGAAGCCTGGCAAAGACCACACACACAAATGCAGGCAGGGGTATCGTGTAATAACCATGCAGAATACAATAGGCTGGTTGCTGGAGAAGTTAAATGCCAGAAAAAAAAATATTAAGCCATCTAGAGAGGCAAGGTTTTCCCCTACCTACCCTGGGAGGGTACCGCCCAAACAGAGAAATCTGGACCAATGCAGAAGTTTTTGCTCATGATGTCTATGAAGGTTTCCACTCAGGCATTGAAACCTTTGCTGCAGCGATTGATCTTGAGGATGTGAACAACAGAGTGCCATTGGAAATTTTAGTGCTTCATCTTCTTGAACTCAAGATAAGTCATTTCCTCCTTAGTTGGATTGCTGCAGCCCTCTTCAAACGGAAAGTAGTGTTTAGATGTGGCAGTTGGACTTCGGAACCAACAACAATATATCCTGGCCTACCACAGGGATCATCATTATCTCCGGTGATGTTCAAAGTCCACGCTGTGAGAATCACCAGCGAGTAGAACACTTGACCGGGGAGGACATTGTCATGTGCCGACGATGTTTTAGTGTAAGGATAGAGATCAGGTTGCAGTGGAACTACAAACCAAACTCAATCGCATAATTACTTGGTGTGTTGACCTGGGGCAATAGTCAACCCAATAAAGGCAACACTGACATGGTTCTCGTTGAATAATCATATTGTCAACACTCCAACACCAACTGTAAATCTCTGTTCAGAGACTGGAAAGAACGCAGCAATGCATTACCTGGGGATACGTTTTGATCGAGGCCGTGCTTATAATGAGAACATAGACCATGTGATAACAAAGGCCAAGCGGGGTTTGGCTGCGATGCGAGTGATTGCGGCAGCAAACTGTGAGCAGCGCCATCTATGTCTTCTTTACGAGGGGATGGTTCATGTCTGTTTTTGAGTATGCGATGGCGATCTTGACTCTCAGACGTATGCAGATAGAAAGGATGGAAAGGATATAGAACGAAGCTATGCGCATTATTCTTGGATGTGCAAGAGATACAACATCCCAATCATTGAAGACAGAAATACAAATTTGCAGAGCACGTGCCTACCTCAGATTTAGCGATGATGGTGCTGTTATTTACACAGATGGGTCGGTCGTTCGACGCGTGAGAAGCTCATGGGCCTTTACGGCTAAGGCCGGAGGGGTAATTGTGAAGGACGACTCTGCTGCTTTTGTTGAGACCACAAGTAGCCTGACTATGGAAGTCATGGCAGTAAGTGAAGCAATAACGTGGCTCGAGACACAGACATTCACTAGGGCATGTTTCCTTAACGACTCAAGGAGCTTGCTCAAGAGGATTGAGATGGGGTTGATCCGAAGAGAGTGGTTGCTGTCTCTGGAGCGGTCTCGGTTGGCAAATATTAGTTTCATCTTCTCACCAGGGCATTCGGGAGTACAAGGAAATTAGCGGGCTGACAAGCTCGCAGGTAAGGCTACTGTGGAGGGCGGACGCACTACGTACCAGGCTGACATTCTGAATGCTCTTCGAGAAGTAAGAATTCAGCGAGAACCAAGTGATGACTGTGAATCTACAACCATGGTCAGACTTCGAGAACAGCAACTTAAAAGAGGTGTGGCCAAACAAGAACACGACGCAGGAAGCCAAAGAAGATTGATAAGCCAACACATAACTGGTGTCGGTAGCCGCTACACGCTACGGCGATTTGCTGAGGAGGGGATCCGAGCACTTATGAACTGAATGGTTCGATGTGCAATGAGAATGATAACTAACTAATTAACTGATCCACGACTCTTGTGATCGTGTGAGATGTGGAAATATGACCGCCCGCCCTTATCGGCATGACACATGATGATGATGATGATCCAGCCGGTCATACTCTGAACACACGGCACAGATACTTGTACTTTCAAACTTGTTTTTTATGATTCTCCATTTATATTTACGTTATTATTTATTGTTGTCATAAAATGTCATAAATCATGCCTTTCGTAAGATACATAACAGATCAGTCTGATTGTGCAAATGATAGTTTGCAAAGATCCTAAGATATGTACCCATATGTAAGATATGTATATCCTAAGATATGTACATGCGATATTTACATGGATGCATCCAATGTAGTCGGCACTGTTGTGTAGGAGTTACGAGCGCAGTTCTGTAATCCCTTATAACGGGGGGGGGGGGGGGGGGTGGAATTTGGAAGCCTTGGGATGATTTTTATTCAATTGTATGATTGACGGTCTTTTAAAAACCACAAGCAAACTACTGGACGTAAACGTGCTAAGAAATCAATAACAGACAATAATGCTGAGGTTTACTGCGATGTCCTGTAATGGATATGCAAGCTTTAGCATTGCATGTTCTGCTTGATACCTTCCACTTGATCACATTTGATTCCCCAAGGTGTATTGACTACACTTCGTCTAGTTACTGGGTGTGATGAGATGACTTATTCCATTTCAAATGTGGACATGAACATTTCTCAGACCAAACATATCTGACTACAACAGCATGTCAAGAGACAGCGACTTTTGTACATTCAACTTATCCTACAAAATGACAATAGCTCATATAGTGTGAGTTGACGCTCATTGTTTAGAGACATTTTTTAGACCGTGACTGGTAGAAGCCAGTTGAAGCTATATGTATGGGCATATGCTATTAATTGCAATTATAAGACGTGTCACTACATATAATGCCACAAGTTATATGTGTTAAAAATTATGGAATGAAATATAAACAATGTATTTCTCATTGTCTGTGGCACATACGGCACAACAATGCAAACATGACTTATTAAATGTGGGGTGATTGTGTAGCCATTTAACGTGCTCAAATTGTAACAACGTCAGGCACATCAAGGACCGTATCATTATTATTGCAAGGTGCATGTGATTGCACCAGCCAAAAATATGGAAAAAAGTTAAATACTTCGAAAGGTTAATATACTTGATATAATGCCCCTTTAGTAAACAAATGCGAAGTTAACATATTATTTTCATATTAGATGATTTTGTCATCAACTATTTAAAAATGTCACTGTATGCATTACATTTTATGTTGCCTTCTAGAAACGTCTATTCCTTGTAACAAAAAAAAAATAGTTACTCTGAGATACACGATATTTCACTTGCCATATCTCCCCCAAACCTTATCAACCGACCAAAACAATCTTATCACCCTTACAAATACATATCTATTGTGGTTGTTTCCCTTCATTGCATTTCCTAAGGTATTTTCATTCTTCTTCGTATCCTATTTACAGGTCATTGCAGTCCACACCATAATTTTTCAGATGTCTTGGCAAGTTATACGTTCAGTATCTTGACACTACGTTCTGAAAAAAAAACCCAGCTCACATACCTTTCCGTAAGAAACCTACGCGATGCGATACATACACCCTCCTCCATTCCGTATATGTATTTCTATTTTTCGTAGTTGACGGTATATTACGAATATAAATACATAATTCAATCAAGACACTAAAGGAATATTCTTTGTCCTTTGAAGAGTACATCAATGCATATGATGAAGAGTATCATGATGACGTCATCCCAGTTGGAAATAATAAATATATTTACTGGAACCAAGCTAGCTGCACTTAAAATGTGAAATAAGATGAACATTACTGAATAGATAAAGTGAGAAATCAGATTAGCATTCATTTTAACACACGAACTCTACTTACTCTCTCTCTCTCTCTCCCTCGCTATCTCTCTCTCTCTCTCTCTCTCTCTCTCTCTCTCTCTCTCTATGAGTGTGTGTGTGTGTGTGTGTATGTGTGGTGTGTGTGTGTGTGTGTGTGTGTGAGTGTATGTGCGGGTGTGTAATCATGTTTCGCTCTCTAGCAGTATTTGTCTATATGTATAGGTTTATGTCACTACCTGTCAACATATTTATGTCTGTAAAGATCTGTCACCCTCTCCGTGGTGAAATGATTCAGACAGGGCTCCGACAGTCATGGGTTCGTTTCTGAAAAAAAATAGTATCAAGGGGTATAACGAGGTATGACGGTTTAAGGAAAAAGGGAGACAAGGACACTATTTTTAGAGTATAAATGAAGCCACTGTAATGCAATTAGTTAGCTGAAAATACCCCATAACTTAATTTTTATTGAAATATATTGTCACTTTCATCAAAAGCTCCTGAAAAAAATGTAAGTGTATGCGATATCTTAGATTTCCAGAATGTGACCACACGTGGTAGATAATATCCCAAATGAAGTGCAGTTTACATAGAGGATAATATATCTAATGTAAAATCCGTTCATTTGAATATCTCAGCGTTCTACTTACCTTATATTTTTGGCTGGCACATATGCATGTGTCTAATAATGATATTAAATATGGCCTTTGTGAGTTTCAATGGCACGAAGAAACAACTGATATCTCTGTTGGTCTTTTATATACACGTGGTTTACGGCAGTCGCTGAAGTTTGGTCTTGGCAAAGACAATCCGCCATATGAAGTGCTCACCTGCTATATGATCTATGAGATGTTTCCTGAATTATTCAATCAGTTTATTGTACTCCCGAAGAAATTAGGATCCTTGGAATGTGATACACATCAAACAATTAGCATAATTATCCACATCACGAAGAATGTGCTCATAATTATCATGCTGGCAGTTAGGAAGAAACCAGAACCCGAGGCAATGATTCCATAAATGTGTATTTGATATGGACATTAATTGAGCTGTCCATAGAAGTAAACAAAGACCTACATCTTTGCTTTATGACTACACAAAGACTTTTCATAAAGTAATCATGTCAACATGATGAAGATGCTTGCAGATTTACAAATTGATGGGGAATAACTTAGACTTGTGAGAAACGCATGTATTAGAAACAACAAACTGTCCACACAGTTCAAGATTGAAGACTCAGCCATGTGCACATGTGGTTTGGCATCGCAGACAGCAGTGCACATACTCCAGGACTGCCCAAATTATAACATATCCAGGGGAACCTTCTGGCCTAGAGAGACAACAGTGGAAGATAAACTCTTTGGACCGATGTGTGAACTAAAAAAGACTGTTAGATTCATACAAGAGACATCATTGCAGTTATAGACATATTTCAAGCGAACGAAAGAAGAAGAAGACCAAACTGTCCTACAGATTGATAATGAAGTAGATCAATATAAGTTTTTAAGAGAGAGGTGCAACAGAGGTGTGTAATGTCTCCAGTTTCGTTTTTGTATTGTCATTTTTTTTTTTTTTGGGGGGGGGGGGGGGGGGAGTTATTTTGAAAGCTAATCGGTGATGTGTTTTTTTTAAAATTCTTTTGAGATATGAGAGGGATCACCATTGAGGGACATAACTTCAATGACATTAGATATACTGATGTATACTGCTGAAACAGTATTGATTGCAGACAATTAATACGATCCGTAATAATTAATAGATGAGGTTAGTGCAAACTGTTAACAAATAGTGTTGGAATTAATTCATAAGAAGACAGAGATTACGGTTGTCGCTTGGAAGAAAGAAATACCACAATGTAATATATAGGCATATGTAATTTTTTTTTTTTTAATAAGTGAAGAGGTCACACAGAAAGGCAGAACATTTTAGTACATAGACACGGGCTTTGGTCACTAGCCACTATGCTCATTATTAAGAAGGAAAGCAATGGCAAGCTACCTTCCCTTCAGATGCTTAGAACCCAATGTCTGAACAACATATTTTCAACAAGACCGACGTCAGGTAGAGGGCACGACATTAATCAAGGGAAACATATATCGTGTGGTCCCAGAGGTTCTATTGAACAGTATGTTTTCCATCTTGCAAAAGGCTACCCTTGTCATAGCGATTCTTGTTAGAATATCTTCAACGCACATCCGATAAGAAAACTGTTCTGAGATAGTTGTACCGATCACTTGTTTAAGAATATTACTATTTTCCCTTATATTAAATGGTGGCATTTCTTTCTTCTTAGAAACGAACATAATCTCTGTGTTCTTACAATTTAATTATAAAACTAGTTACTCACTGTGCGCAATAACCGCATCTTCCAAATGTTGTTCGTCGTATATTGTTTGTTATATGAAATCAATACAGTGGGAATTGCATATCTAAGTTATGTCCCCCAACTGTAATTCCTCTCATTTCTTCTTTAGTTCTAATACTAATTTCACATATCCGCCACATACCTATCGTAATAGGCCGATATTTAACTACTTCATTATCAATCTTCATGGCAGTTTTCTTTACAAATCAAATGTATGTCCCATCAATTTGTAGAACTACAAGCATCTGCAACATGTCGACACTCCTGACTTTATCGAAAACCTGTGTGTAGTCAATACGCCAACAATATAGTTCTTTATTTACTTCTGTTGAACACTCCCATGAATGTTCTCAGAAATGCAAAACATGTACTGTATCCTTGTATCCAAACCCCTTGGCGAAAGTTAACTAATCCGGGACTAATATTCACACACACCGACACATGTCTTCACAATGTGCTTTCATAGAGTAACAGTATATATTGTCAAGAGAAGAGTGGGATATTATAGTCGCTCGACATGCACATATACAAGAGTGTGACAGAATTAACAACAGACCACCCACAAGACTAGGCCTGCACTCACCCAATGAGTTAACAAGATTACAGTTAAGTGTAGCAAAATAAATTTGTTTCCAACTAGAAAAAGTAAAATAGTTTCCATAGAGTGAGTAGGACAGTTGAGAAGACACACGCATTGTCACTAATGAGAGACAAGTAGACATCTATGAGTTCGTCATGTTGAAGAAATAATCACAAGAGCTTTACAAGAGGTGAATGTTCGAAGTGGATGTTTAAACATAGAGAATTCCGAATTGAAGCTGGTTGTGTATTCACCTAATCGGCTTGCCCATTTGAGTTGGTTGACAGACACTGGCACAATTAGGGCTTTCTGGTAGAAATCCACACTCTCCTCACACTCAGCCTCTCAGTTAACCACGTTCGTAGTGGTTCAGGCAGGATGTGTGAAATGTAAACACAGTTATTTTTTTAAATGTTTAGATCTCTGATAACCTGAATAAAACAGCGCTGTGATACTTCAACAGTTTCGGTGCACGAATACCTGCAGTGGCCAGGCAATGTACCGTGTAGAATGATTATTTCCCCGCAGCTGCTTCCTGATTTGGTCAATACGTTAGGACCAACACATTTGGTAGACATGCATTCACGAAGAGATAGGTGGTCAATCTTTCTCTCACTTTTGCAGGTGACCAGCCAATGAATCGAACACACATCCGACGGTGTTCATGACATAATCAGTGCTGCTTCCCATCAACTTCGTTAACGCGCTCGCTGTAATGACATGAACGTTTCGATAATGGTTATTATAAAAGAACGTGAAGACAGTGGTTACAACACATAACTTAAGGATAGTGGTTAAAGCACAGAGCGTGAAGACAGTGGTTACAACACATAACTTTAAAGATAGTGGTTAAAGCACAGAGCGTGAAGACAGTCGTTACAACACATACCTTTAAAGATAGTGGTTAAAGCACAGAGCGTGAAGACAGTGGTTACAACACATAACTTAAAGATAGTGGTTAAAGAACAGAAAGTGAAGACAGTCGTTACAACACATACCTTTAAAGATAGTGGTTAAAGCACAGAGCGTGAAGACAGTGGTTACAACACATAACTTAAAGATAGTGGTTAAAGCACAGAGCGTGAAGACAGTTGTTGCAACACATAACTTAAAGATAGTGGTTAAAGCACACAGCGTGAAAACAGTGGTTACAACATATAACTTAAAGATAGTGGTTAAAGCACAGAGCGTGAAGACAGTGGCTGCAACACATAACTTAAAGATAGTGGTTGAAGCACAGAGCGTGTAGACAGTGATTACAACACATAACTTAAAGATAGTGGTTAAAGCACAGAGCGTGAAGACAGTGGTTACAACACATAATTTAAAGATAGTGGTTAAAGCACAGAGCGTGAAGACAGTGGTTACAACAGATAACTTAAAGATAGTGGTTAAAACGCAAAGCATGAAGACAGTGGTTAAAACACATAACTTAAAGAGTGGTTAAAACACAAAGCATGAAGACAGTGGTTAAAACACATAACTTAAAGATAGTGGTTGAAGCACAGAGCGTGAAGACAGTAGCTGCAACACATAACTTAAAGATAGTGGTTGAAGCACAGAGCGTGTAGACAGTGATTACAACACATAACTTAAAGATAGTGGTTAAAGCACAGAGCGTGAAGACAGTGGTTACAACACATAATTTAAAGATAGTTGTTAAAGCACAGAGCGTGAAGACAGTGGTTACAACAGATAACTTAAAGATAGTGGTTAAAACACAAAGCGTGAAGACAGTGGTTACAACACATAACTTAATCTTACCGGCTTGAGTTGCTCGCGTTGTAGTGGGCTATGACTGAGAAGTTCAGAAGTTATCTGTTGGGTACTAAAGTAGAAGTTTTTACAGATAGTAGGAATGTAGCTTTGTGGCAGAAGGCAAAACTGGGTGCCATTGAGCAGAGATGGATAGCACATATGTCAATGTTTGACTACACCATTAAGCACAAACCAGGTCGTGCTAATGGAAATGCTGATTATTTGTCCCGCTACCCTTTTGAAGCCCCAGGAAGACCAGATGAAGAAGGTGACATTCCGATCAGCCTCATAGCTGCTACACCAGTCAGCCCAAACTTAAGAACTGCTAGGATAGGAGAGATTGTAGATGTAGATAGACAGAATAACCCTGTAGGTAATGTGTCACTGTTATCATTACCATCATATTCAGCTGAAGAGTTGAGAAAACTACAAGCAGAAGATTTGCATGTGTATAAAGTGTTAACTTGTGTAAGTGAGAGTGTGAGACTGAGTAAGATAGAGATGAGGGGTTTACCCCCTGAAACCAAAAGCTTGTTGAAGCAGCGAAAGAGATTGAGTGTGATTAATGTGTTGTTGTACAGGATATTAAAGAAGCCAGGTAGAGGGTGGATTTCTCAATTAGTGGTACCTGATGCATTGAAGCAGAGAGTGTTAGAATCGGTGCACAGCACCGGCCATCAGGGCAGAGATAGGATGATACAAATCCTTAGAAGTCGGTGTTATTGGGTTGGCATCACGAAAGATGTTGAACTGTTTTGTGAAAGATGCCAGAGGTGTAATATTGCTAAACCACCCCATATTAAGCTGCAGGGTCCTTAATGTTATTTATTAGCATCTAGGCCTTTTGAGTTGGTGACCATGGATTTTACTATGTTGGAGAAAGATAGTCGGGGGTATGACAATGTGTTGGTTATTACAGATGTTTTCATTAAATTTTTAATTGCTGTTCCCACAAGGGATCAGAAGGCCTCGACAGTTGCAAAAGTACTGGTTGAGAAATGGTTTCTGTATTTAGGTATACCTCATAGGCTTCATTCAGATCAAGGCAGGATCTTTGAATCGGCTGTGATTGCAGAACTCTGTAGGGTATACGGAATTCAAAAGAGCGGCACCACTAGTTGGAATCCAAGAGGGAACGGTCAGTGCGAGAGGTTTAATAGGACCCTACATGATCTTCTGAGGCCACTAGAGGCAAACCAGAAAAGAAAATGGTCTGAACATCTAGCTGAAGTTTTGTTAGTCTATAACTCTACGCCCAACTCGTCCACCGGGTATTCCCCGTACTACTTGTTGTTTGGAATCGAACCCAGATTGCCAGTAGATTTCATGCTAGGTGCTAGTGATGATAGTGATTGTAATGATGGGGAACCGAATGTTGAGAACTGGGTGACTGGACATCTTTCCCGTCTGCTTAATGCGCATGTTAGGGCAGGCGAACAGTTAAGAAAGTTAGCTGCTGTAAGGACAGAGAGAGATGTGACAAGACATCATCCCCTAAATTGCTAACCATAGGAGAAGTAGTTAGGAAGAGAGTCCACTATACAGAAAGGTGCAAGATTAAAGACCAGTGATTTGTAGACAAATATACAGTGGTACAGGTCCCAAAAGCATCAGGAGGCCCATATGTTATTAGAAGAGTGGGAGAGAATGGACCTGATGTTAGAGCAGCAGGACATGAATTAAAGCGGTGTGAGAAAGATGCGGTAATTGGGGTACGGGAGGCGACGATAAGACTACCAGAGTTGCCTTCATGGTAGAGGTTGAGGAACCACGGGATAGACCACCAAGAAGTGACTGGTACATGTTTGAACCAGGAGACTTGAATGTGAGGCGATCAGAGAGAATCCGTCTTAGAAGAGACAGGTGATGTTATTTTTAAATGCATTTTGTTTTAAATGTTCGGCGTTGAGGCAAGCAGTAACCTATATAAAGGTTGCTGGTTTATTGGCTATGTAACTTTTATGTTTGTGGAATTTGTATGTAAAAAGTGAGGGTTGTATTAATTTTGTTATGATTGCTCGTGTAGCAGAAGGGTATTTCTCCTCACTGATGTTAATTGATCACTGAGTATTAACTTGTACTAGTATAAGGATGGCTTATGCTTATGTGTTATTAATGTTATTTTGGACATATTGATGACTAGTGATGTACATGTATACTGTTTCACGTTATAAATCTGGATAGAATGAGTCAATTTTATTTAATAATGGTACTGTTTAGGGATGTAACCATCAGTTCAGGTGTTGAGGGCAGTGTCCTCAAGAGTGACAAATCTTTTTGTTATTGCTGAAAGATGTGTTCCTTGGCAAAGAATTATCAGAGCATAGAGGTGTGAAGATAACTACTTGTTTGATAAGTGTACCAGGGACGTATAGTCCGGTTGTCGAAACGACAACAGTTAAAGAGGGGGAATTATTCATTGTTTTCGTAATTGTTCGTATAATATTGTGAACACTAAGGTGGCGGGAGACTGTCTCCCTGCTGATTGCATTATGTTTTTTTTTCACTGCTGATATTAGTTTAGTCATTAATAATGACTGGTATCAATGTAAATGGACCTTGTATTTGCATGTGACCATTATTCTTGTTGGTACCTGATGTACATTTTTGGGGTGTTTTACTTTATGGGTGATGTCTGATTAGGATAGGAAAAATTTTTTGAGCTCCATCAATAGTGGAGGACTATAAGGTAGGGGTCAGAAATTATCCCTCCTTTACCCAGGGCACTAGGGGTGTAATGTTCAGTTGTCGGGACGACAACAGTTAAAGATGGGAAATAATGTACTCGGCTCGCGATGATGGTGGAATTCTGCAAGAGGGCGTCTAATTGGTCTGAAACTCTTAGTGTCGGAACGACCCCAGTATAAAAGGCTCCTGCGCAGGTAGAACTGGCTTTTCCGTAGTCCACCACACTGAGTGACGAGGCGCCAATGCCTGTTGCAAATGTGTGTTTAGTAGTTAGACCCTGATGTTTGCAGTGGAAAAGCCAGAAGTCTAGTTTTAGATTTTAGATTTTCCTGGGATTTTAGTGGACTAAATGGTTTTGGTAAATTAGTTTTAGTGGATTAGTTGTTGGTGGATTAGTGTTTGGTGGATTCGTGTTTGGTAGATTTGGAGTTTTTACTGGATTAGAAGTTTTTGCTACACTTTGGAATTTTGTTTGTTAGATTAGTGTCTTTGATGTTTGATTTTTGCGGTATCCTAATTTCTTTGTTGATGCTATATGTCTGTATATTATTGTGAAGTTTAGAAGTTTAATAAACAAATGATGCTTGTGTTACTCTTACTTTGTTGTTTAGTTGATAGACTCTTGTTATAGTCATTGGTGTTGGAACAGCCCTCGGAGTAATTCTTTGTCTGGAATTGGAGAATATTGTTCCAATCCCCTGTCGGCCCACACTGGATTTTCTTAACCTTGATTCTTTTCTATTCTTGTTAACCGAGGACGGTGAGAGGTTCTTTCTCTTTACTCATTTTCTTCTTTGGCCCTACGCAGTCAGGGTTGCGCTCTTCTCCTCACATCACCGTAGCAGAAGTAAGTGGTCCTTACTTCTGTTTTTACCTCTATTTCATAAAGATAGTGGTTAAAGCACAGAGCGTGAAGACAGTGGTTCAACACATAACTTAAAGATAGTGGTTAAAGCACAGAGCGTGAAGGCAGTGGTTACAACACATAACTTAAAGATAGTGGTTAAAGCACAGAGCGTGAAAACAGTAGTTACAACACATAACTTAAAGATAGTGGTTAAAGCACAGAGCGTGAAGACAGTGGTTACAACACATAACTTAAAGATAGTGGTTAAAGCACAAAGCATGAAGATGGGGGTTACAACACATAACTTAAAGATAGTGTTTAAAGCATAGAGCTTGAAGACAGTGGTTCAACACATAACTTAAAGATAGTGGTTAAAGCACAGAGCGTGAAGGCAGTGGTTACAACACATAACTTAAAGATAGAGGTTAAAGCACAGAACGTGAAGACAGTGGTTACAACATGTGAGATATTCCCAGCCAACTCACAGCCTTCAACTTCATAGTTCTGATAAAAACGACACGCCATACTTTTGCATTGCGCAGAGACGTCAAAACATGCCTATTGCCGGAAATAGCAAGCGGAAGCCGCTAGGCACAATTGTGGGGGAACAGGAAATATGACTCTCACTTTAGATTGGAAGTTCACATGGTGTGTTCAAGCCTAGAAGGTGTTCTGGGTCCTTCAAGCAGGCCAAACTTCATTGTGTGACCAACCAATTCTTAAAGTAAGATGGGGCGCTTAACCGAAAGCCTACGGTTGTGAAGATGCGGTCTTGGTTGCTGAGGGCGGTAAACTTGTATGTCATGTCCATCTTTTGCAAGCCCAAATATTAATACAGCCCATTTCCCTGCATCATCCACCACCCCCATCCTACCAAGATCTCACCCATGTAACCCATGAACCCAGTGAGAATTCCTGATGTTAGATCCAAATTGAAGACCTTACCATTCCTCACTAACTTTGATGATGACCCCTTGAGAGAAAACTGGTTCCCCGGAAGAGACCTGCATCCATGTGAATCTTAAACCCACCGAAGTACCTACCGGCAGATATCAACTGCATCAAATATATGAATATCCTTTTTATTACGTTTGGTAGTACTTTGTTATACATTATGATATTGTAATGATGTGGATGATTTCACTATTTGTGTTTCCACAATTATGCAGTTACCTCAGTTGATATTCCATGTGAACCTGACAATGTTTTCTCCAGAGATGTAATCAATGTGAAGAATATATTTGGTTGTCATATTTTTGATTTATTACACTTTATGTTACCAGACCATTTGTTGATTGATTCTTACATATTGTTTGTAAACACAAATATTATGTGATGTCACTGTATGTCCTGTTTATACTGTGAATGGTTTGTCATGATATTGTTGGTCTGGTCTATCAAATACTTGTGTATTATAAATCATATGTGACCATATTAATTTAGACCATATGAGGGCGGACACCTGCACACTAGCACCTTTTCCCCAGTGATAGAAAAGGGCATCCAATTTTGGGATAGTGGCAACAGTCCGTGGTCTCCACACCTTTCCAAGAAGCTTAAACTTATATCTATATATTTTTTTCTTCATTAATTCGTGTGGATACAAAACATCTTTAGTATCTTCACGTGGGGTCACGAGCCAATAAAATTTAGCTTCCAGAAGGTGATCTTGATAGAGGATAGGAACCCATCCCCTTAGGGCTTACCCTGATAATATTCCTCAGACAATTAAATTCCTCTTAAGTGGGTGTTACATTCTAACAGATGTAACCCCTAGAAATAAACCTCACACAACACATAACTTAAAGATAGTGGTTAAAGCACAGAGCGTGAAGATGGGGGTTACAACACATAACTTAAAGATAGTGGTTAAAGCATAGAGCTTGAAGACAGTGGTTCAAGACATAACTTAAAGATAGTGGTTAAAGCACAGAGCGTGATGACAGTGGTTAAAACACCAACCTTCATGATAGTGGTTATCACCAATAATTTGAATATGGTGGTCAAAACCAAGAACTTGTAGACAGTGATTAAATACCAGAACTTTAAGTTGGTGGTTTAACCAAGAACTTAAAGATAGCGGTAAAAACGCAGGAACTAACGATTGTAGATAAATCAACATAACTTAAATATACTGGTTAAATTATCGAGCTTGAAGATAGTTTTTAAAGCATATGAATTGAAGACACTGGTTAAAGCATCGAACATGTAGACTACCTAGCCGAATATTTTGATAATAGTTATACCACCATATCTGAAGATAACCAAATATAAATATAATGTTTATAACACAGGATGTCGCCGGTGTGACGAGTTCACCTTGGGTAGTGAGAGTGAACCACACCCGAGGTGTCTCTGGCACTCCCGTGTATTCTAGCCCCAGGGGTTGGACGAGCAGATACACATTTTTACTCTGTGGTTGATCTCATATTAGTTAATTACGTCTACAAGCCCCTCCAGATTCTAGACCCCCACTAACTACCTACACCTGTGGAACAATGAACACTTAGGCATCGTCCGAGACCACACTCAATCATCATACAAAGAGCAAGTCAACTTACATAAAGTTTATTCTACCCTTGAGAATATAGAACTGAAATGAACATCCTGATAGTAGAATCTATTTACACAAATAGAAGATAGAGTAGAGACAGAATCAGAGATGTAGGTGTCTTCATCGAGTTGAGAAGTAGATTGGATGCAGATGTCCCGTCCAGTCGGTCCGCCACTCACCCGGCTTCCTTCCAGTGAGATGACTAGAACCTTGGAGACCACTCCGTCTCCAGAGCGTGGATCCACAACAATAGAGTCACTACTGGACCACACTTCACTGGACCAACTGCATCTGTATCACTCCCACGGAGTCAATGTTAATACAGCTCTCGAACAATACTGGTTGGGAGACAATCCTCCTGGACTTGGCTCCAAGTATTCGTTACTTCGATGAACTTAAATAGTCACGGACCAATCGAATGGTCTGTCACTCATAGCACGGTCCCACTGCAGAACGTATCTGTCACTGACCAATTCAATGGTCCCTTCATCACATCACAAGAACATGGATGGAAAAATGTTAATGACCCATTCAATGGTCTCTTACAGTCACACTGCTGGTAGAATCAGATATGGCTACTGAAATGTTACTGAGTCCTACTAGAACACAGTTTATATCTTCATACTGAGACAGTACATTAATAGAATCAGACATCTATTTCACGGAAACAATTCAGGTTGGACTATAATCCATAGTCCCTTCCACCGGGTAACACTTGCCACAAGTCAATAGCTGGTGTAGTTCTTCTCAAGACCTGCCCCTAGAGCTGTCCAAAGAACCCTTCAAGTGTCTGAAGATCAGTTACTTCTGCGTTTAGGCAGAACCACCGTCATAATAGACGGACCGGTGTTTCCTTTCGTTGAGCATGATTACTCAAAATGCTGAAATGTTCCTAGCAGAAACAGAGTATCGTATATATCAGAAAACATCACAAACCATCACTTCCCACACGTGCACCTTCAGGGCGGTTGTATTTCTTGAAGCAAACTTCACTCATGGTGAATCACCTTGGGTACCTGGTGTGGTTGAGTCTGGCGTGATAAGTAAAGAACTGAACCCTTCGCTGTGTCACACGAAGTGGTTTCCTGCCAACAACAATTATAGTTGACTGGTTCCTCAACAGGCAAACTCCTGAAAAGGAAGAGCGACCGGTGAGAGTATACTGGCCCAAACATTAGTCCACATGCATCCTACCAATAACTACTCAACCCTCAGTCATGCTACTTAGTTATGCATATAACCAAAGCATTATCTCTATATGGAGAGTAGTACAGCATGGGTTCACACATGTCAGCTGGCCTCACAGAACAGCCCGTCAAACAGAGCAAGAAATCAGAATGACGAGTCTGATCGTAGGTCTCACCTATCCCTAATCATCTACCAGTCGTCGCTAACGTCAGTAGTGATACAAAGCTGTTATTATAGTTCTAATTTAATCGAACTAAACAAATAGGTAAAGAGTCCCTGGACTCGTTCCTAACATCCTCAATGTACATTAAGAAACATAATCTTGATCAATATACCATCCCTCGGGATATAGGAATAGGACATGATCACGTCCACTATGTACACAAGCCTGTTTGCTGGTGGGACCACCTGCCCCTGCCATAGCAAACTCCTCTTATCAGACTCTGTCTTAGAGTCAAGAAGCCTTCTTGAGACTACATGTTCCCCACATGTTCCAAGGGTAATGTTCCCGTTCTGTCCTCCCAAGTGGTTTAGCCTTGTCCTGGACTGAACTTCATCGTTGGTTTGGCCTACCAACCCATACTTTCATAACTTGCTTTCTCTTCCCCCATATCCTATATTTCCCCAGTCTCATACAGCCTCCTTGCATCCTTCCATACTTCCAGCACCTTAGCATTCACTCGCACTAGCGCCAGTATGAAAGAAACAGGATAGCTCAGACAAGATTTCAGAACGCATATTTATATCGCGACGGCACGCAGGGTTATCACGTCTCGAGCTATTCGGCGTTCGAAATTACCCCAGGAAGTATCACATGCCATGACCTAATATATATACACAATGTCACATCATATATATATATAGATATAGATATAGCACCAAATCCACTTACCTTTCCACAGAAATCTGCTGTTCCACACAATGAATTCACTATTAAGTTATTACACAATAGTTACATCATTCCTGGTGGCACAGAACTATGTTCTTCCTTTACTTAGTAACTAAGCACAATTTTGTCTGAATCTCCACCTACCAACTTACCTGGTTTTCTAACCGTTCTTCTGGCTTCAGCAACTGACTGACATAATCTAAGTTTCCATCCGGCACAAGTAACTAGGTTTTATTCTAACACAGCAACCTAATAGATGCAACGATTGGTAATATATGGTACATATATTTGGAACCCAAATCGCCCACATCACATTACGGCGTTCCTAACAGCTGATTCGTGAGCACACGGTAAACAAACACGATTCGCCGTCAACTGCGTTATCGATCGGGTTGGCTAATTAGTATGCAAGGACATCCACATAGGTAATGAGGTTAGAACAATGGCGTGTGGAACACACGTACAAAGTTAAATGATTTAAACAAATATCTACCTGAATGACAAGAAACCAGATCTCCAGTCAGCTTCCGAACTGTTCAAGGGCTTCTCAGCTTCCTTTCCATAACAGTCAGCCGAATCATGGTTGAGGTGAGACGCAACACAAAAAGGGCTCACATCAGGCCTGCGTCTGTTCTGTTCGAACAACAGTAAGTGAATGACTGGTTTAGCCACATTCCCGCTTCGTGCCAACTCAATGCGCACTAGAAACGAGTGCTTCTTGAGAAAAGATACTTTCTCGGGAAACCATCATTCCCCGCCTAGATTTTCTAGATCTCTCTGCACGAGAATTTAGAGCGATACCCAGCATCACGGGTTACTCGAATTCCGGTGTTTCGAGAAGATTCTAGATAGTAAGTCCTCCATCGGCTTCCCTCAGTCTATTTTTAGCTGGGAAAGTCCCCGATGACGCGCCAAATTAGTGCGGGATCTTGACGACCCAAGACAGATAAACGCGTTTCGTCACAGCCGGATCATGACACTTGACACGTGTGCAAGCTTGGTGTCAGACATACATTGGTCGTATGAAACACGGATGCACTTGCAATCAGCAACAGTTACACGTCTAACAGTAGCGACAGTCAAGAAACAGTTACAGGTAGATGTATGCATCCATTAATACAACTGTTCATTTGAATTCATGACTGTGACCTTCAGTCTTAATCTGCATTATCATTGTTGTATATTATGTAAACACATTATCATTAAGTACTGTTGATTAATTTCGTTGGTTGATTATTTTATGAAAGCTGCAAATTATGTGTTGTCATAATAGTGACGTGGCGACTGGAAGCCGTGTCAGCAAAGTGATTGGTCAGCTTGCCCGTCAGACTGGTGGTGACGTGTTTGAATGCCTTTCTAGACGGGGATACATCGACCCAGCAACCCATGCTCATACATCGACCCAGCAACCCATGCACTTATATCGGCCTAGAAAACCATGCTCTTACATCGACCCAGCAACCCAGGCTCCCACAGCGACCCAGAACAATCATGGGGAAGAGATGAAACATGTCGAATCATGCTTTCTCTAATGAGCCACCTTTGTGTCCCTGAGTTTGCTTTACCTATCACAAATAAGTTGAGGTGTATTTAAATATTCATAATTAAGTAGAAACTGGTGTATACATTGGTTCTCATTCTAATTAGTACCAATCTGACTCATTTTTTTTTTGACATTTTCAATTCTGTGTGAAAATGATGCGATTCAAAATATGCTGTTATAATTGTGTTTTGACGGTGTTAATGAGAAGTTATCGTTATATTGGTGAAGAAAAGTGGTGTTTTAGATGTGGTTATTGTGCACTATAAACAACTAAGGTTAGAATTACATTGTAAGAGGACAGAGAATATGTTCCTTCCTAAGAAGACAGAAATGCCACAATGTAATATACTGGCAAACTAGTAAAATTCGTAAACAAGTGAATCGTACAGCTATATCGGAACAGGTATCTTATGGGATGTGCTGTGAAGAGATCACAACAAGAATGCAATGACAAAGGTAGCATTTTGCAGGAGGGAAGCCATACTGACCAATAGAAATATAGCAACTGCAACAAGAAAAGATTGTTGAAGTGCTATATAGACAATTTGCTTTGGTATGGCTGTGAAAAGTGAACAATGCGTAGAGAAACTGAAGAACCTCTAATGGTAGAGGTAGTCTGGACTCTGAGGAACAGGCAAATAATGACATATGAAGACAGCAAACCAATGAACAAGTCCTATTAGAAACAAATATAAACCGTAAACTAATTAGAAAATTTAGTACTTTGGCAGTCCAGAATTGTTGACACTCCACGAGAAGAAATAATCTACAGAACGTGGTTACAACTGACAAGTTTGAAGGGCAAAGATCAAGTGGAAGGCATAGAATAAAATATCTGGATGGCACTGCCACGTGGCATTGCCGAGACAAAACCACAAAGCAGACCTAAAAATGGGCTTAATGACACAGTGGGAATAAGAGACCTTAAAAAACGATCACATTGTAATATCTGCAATTGATCTTGTCAGGGCCACCAGCAAAGGCGGTCATCCAAATGACACATGGACGTGGAACCTGAGAATCCGCGAGCGGTTGAAAAAATATCAAAGTGTAGATGTATCTACATTTGATCTGGACAGGGCGCAGAGTCGGTCATCCAAACTAACAAACACGAATCACTGACCACTAACACTGGCAGACACGCCTTGGTGGACTAGTACATCAGTTGTCAGGCATACACAGGGGAAATGAAATAGAGACCTAGAAACTCAAGACACAAGGAGAAGAGAATTATAAACAGACATGAATCATATGGGGAGGGTGTGGACGGAGCTGCAGGGGATATCTACGGCTAGAACGGCTTGTGGTTAGTTGAAGACCTATACCCCCATGGCAGGTAAACGGCCAACAATAAAGACGTAAACTTCTGTGGCCATCTACGCTATTCATTTTATTTGTAAGGGCCTCATAGTCTCACTCTGTGCCTTTCTGTCCCATTGTGATCTATCAACGACAGTCTGTCAGTGTTAGTGGAATGTGGTTTGGTGATCCCAGTGTAAACAGTGACTCAAGACACAAGGAGAAGAGAATTATAAACAGACATGAATCATATGGGGAGGGTGTGGACGAAGCTGCAGGGGATATCTACGGCTAGAACGGCTTGTGGTTAGTTGAAGGCCTATACCCCCATGGCAGGTAAACGGCCAACAATAAAGACGTAAACGTCTGTGGCCATCTACGCTATTCATTTTATTTGTAAGGGCCTCATAGTCTCACTCTGTGTCTTTCTGCCCATTGTGATCTATCAACGACCATCTGTCAGTGTTAGTGGAATGTGGTTTGGTGATCCCAGTGTAAACAGTGACTTACTATCTGACGTGGAAGGTTTGACCATACAGAGTAACCGAGGGTCTGGTGCAACTGATCTAGCATAATGTACGTTATTATTCCAAGGCACAGTCATTTGTGCCAGCCAAAAACCAAGTTATATGTGCATCAAACTATCTTAAAGTAAACGGACAATAGACGACAATCGCTGACTACTTGAATAAATCATGTTGTCATATTTCGTTTATAAAATGAAAGCACTTGTTTATAGACCTAAGTATAAATCACAATCTACATTTACGTTAGTTTCATCGCCCAGAAACGTAAAGTATGTCTATAAAAAATGTCATCCATTCGTAATATTAAAATAGTTCTCTCAATCAAAACGCCAGCACATTTTCTAAATAGATGATACGTTGCCTTATCTCCCTTACTGCTGAATCGCCAATTATATTTGTATCCCTTGATGACTTGTCATGAACTCTTTTTGACGACGTTCATGCTCGACACAATGTTTCTTCAGACATGATAATATAATCCAACTGAAAATAATGTAGATTGCCAATGCTTTCCTTCTTTATAGTCACCATACATATGATGCTCAAAGCCATTGTCTCTATAATGAGGTGTTCTACCCTATTCCATCCAACACCTGTTCACGTGATTTCAGAATACACAACTTGTAGACGAATTAGTCTAAACAACACAAACAAGTTCACACAGTAATATTACTTAGAAAGGGACGCATATAACATCAAATGTAACATCAAAGTGAATGGAACCAATCTGAAACAAGTCAATGTATACACATATTGTGGTGGTTAAATACAGCTGATGGAGGATGCATTAAGGCAGCTAGGTGTACAATAACCACACTACAGCAGCATTTCACAAGATGAAGAGAATTCTTTCTAATGTATCTTTGCCAGTCGATGCGAAGACAACTGTTATGGCAAGAAATGTAGTACCAGTCATGACATACTAAAGTACATCATGGACTAACTAGCCGACACATGAGGAATTGTGTTCAAGCTGCATCGGACTGTTATAAAGAGTGAGGAAAGTATCCTGAAAGAGGTCTCCTCACAAAGAGAACTGTTTACTCGTATCAGAAGCAGACAACCCACATTTTTTGGGCAGGTAATCAGTAGAGGACCGGTCTCCCTAACTCAGGTGTTAACGTCTTTCTCCGTCTTCCCGAATGTTCTCGCAAGTAACGTAACCTGCCCGACGTATGCGCGATTCCATGTTGGGCAATAAAGGATCATTGACAGTTTGTTGAGGATTCCCAAAGCATGGGAAAATTTTGTGTTGTTCCAGAAAACAGAATGTGAAAATACTGGTTATAACACAGAATGTGACGGTTATAAAATAGAATGTGAAGATACTGGTTATAACACAGAATGTGACGGTTATAAAATAGAATGTGAAGATACTGGTTATAACACAGAATGTGACGGTTATAAAATAAACTGTGAAGATACTGGTTATAAAACAAAGACAAGTAGTAAACGATGCTTCTTCCTGTTATGGTCAGTGATGTGATAGGGTCATCTCATTACGTAGGCCTGAATTCACAAAGGGAAAGGTTGTTGATCGTTCTCTCACTTTTACAGGCAACAAGCCCAGCGTATCGAAGCCGCAACCGACAGTGCTCATGTCATCATCATTGCTGCTTCCCATCAACTGCGCTAACGTGCCCGCTTTATGAAAAAGAACGTATCGATAATGGTTATAAATAGAAAGTGAATATAGTGTCTAAACCACACCACCTGAAGATAGTGATTACTATCTAGAACGTGAAAATAGTGGTTAAATCACGGAACCTGAAGATAGTGATTACTATCTAGAACGTGAAAATAGTGGTTGGAACAAAGAACCTGAAGATAGTGATGACTATCTAGAACGTGACAATAGATGTTATAACACAGATTCCGAAGATAGTGGTTACTATCTATAACGTGAAAATAGTGGTTAAAGCACATGTCCTGAAGATAGTGGTTATTATCTATAACGTGAAAATAGTGGTTAAAGCACATGACCTGAAGATAGTGGTTACTATCCAGAACGTGAAAATATTAGTTACCTGACTAAATGCAATGGGATGATTAATCGTCTTAATTGACTTCCCGTGTCCACCATGGGCGTATATACAGTGGGTTGCTTTATGCAACTCCCTTTAATTTGATATATAATACGCCATGTCGTCTCGTACCATGTTAACCTGTAAGTCAGAAACGTCAGAATTGTATTACTAGTAAATCAGTTGTCTGGAATCTACACTGCTATGGAAATAACATAAGACCTAAAACACAATGAAGAGAGAAGTATAAAATGAAAAGAAAATAATTTAGGGTTGGGCGTGGACGGGGCTGATGGGATTATTAAGGTTAGGACTTTATTTACATATTTGTGATATTCAGACTAATTACAGTTTAGTCTCGAATTGACTAGCACCATGCTGTCTTGACAGACGATAGTTTGTAAAATGGAGTTATACCTCTCCATAACACAAAGCCTGGGCTGAATTTAGAGACCATGTGTTGCCCATGCAGCATTATCCCTCTCTCGGCCAGTCTAGGGTAACCTGAAATCACGTGAACAGGTGGTGGATGGAGTTGGGGAGTCGCCGACAGCTAGATGTTGATGATGGTCTCAAGTGTCACACCGATTGGCAAATCATCTCATTACAGAGACAATGGATTTGGTCACTCACCAGTATGATGATCATATAGAAAGAAACAATGACAAGCTGCCTTACTTTCGGATGCTTAGAACACCATGTCGGAAGAAAATGTCTTCATGAAGAACAAGGAGAGGACAAGACATTAAGGGAAACAATCAAAATCGACTCTTCAGCAGTGAGGGAGAGAAGACAGGGTATTAAAAAAGTCTTGTGTTTAGAAAATGTAAAGGCTTTTTGAATGAGAGAAATATATTAACAATAAGAAAGAACAATGTATTATAAGGATTACAAAGTCTTTAGGGTTGTGAAAATAATTTAAATGAGGATTGTCTTAAATTACTTAGATCTGTGACTAGGTGATGTTAACATGATATGAGATATCTATTTGTTCAACGGGCGGGCAATATTTTAGGTCTATACAGCGGTTAATTACAATTATGTCTTTGCACTTGTAATCCAATACTTTTTGACTGGCACACATGCATGTGCCATACAATAATAATGTACAAGGAAGGTCACAATGTTTCAGTCTTTGTTTTTCGTCTACTATAATTTGCCATGAGGTTTTCAACTAACTACAATCCAAATGTGCTAGATTTAGCTATCCCATCCAGCTATAAAACCACCAGACACATCGACTTCTATTTAATTATAAGGTGACATTTAATCTGAAGAATACAACAAGCTACACACAATACCTTGTACAATGTAAACGTATTACTGAATGGATCATACATGAAACATCGCAACAAGCTTCCCAGTTTACAAAGTAGATAGAAAACAGATATGTGCGGCCTTTGCTCGTGCGTTCGTGTATGCGAGAGGGAAAGGGGGGGGGGGGAGAAAGGGAGAGAGAGCAAGAGAGGAAAGGAGGGATGAGACAGATAGATAAAATAAATCCACCCCCCCCCCCCCCAAAAAAAAAAAAAAAAAAAAATTTAAATTAATTAAACAAAAAAAATTGATTATTTGGTTGTTTTGAGATTTGAAATTTAAATATTGAGCACAACCCACTACTGGCAACTCTGATCGTATTCTGGCATGAACCTAAGTAAAAAAATAAAAAAGCAAAGAAAGATTGTGAATGTAGCTGCATTTGTCATTTACAAAAAAATATTTAAATATGCATGCACTCTCTATTGAACAGAATGCACTAATAACAACATAATCAAACATTCATTTAATGTATGCCCTGTATCATATGTGTGGTTCAGAGTTCCAACAACAACACGATGAAGAAGAGCCTGTTCTTTGTATAGATCTGTTGCAGTCAAGTTCAGGATCTAACTGCAGATCTACACCATGTCTAACAATGTATGCATAAAAACATCGTATTACCTATTTGGTATTGCTCACTACTACATACACAGTTACCTTCATAGGCGGCTTTTTCTCTAATCATCCATACACACCATACAACAGAAAGTAAAGGGTGGGACAAGGATGTGCTTTGTCACGACATCCCTGCATTGGAAAGAAAATTAAGATAAAACATATTAAATGTTTGGCGACTGAGAGTCATTGCAGCCGAACACCTCAAACAGCGTATTATCTTAGCTATGATGAAACATAAGTACAGCGTTAAGGCAAACATCAGCGACTGTCGTAATCCACTTGTGTATGAAAGACGGACATCGATAGAATATGTTTCTTCACGCCATTAAATATTATCTCGACCATATTTGATATGATTATGAGGCACATGCACGTGTTCCAGCCAAAAACTTATAAATGCAGTGAGCAGTATACCCCTCTGCCCTTAAACAGATATTGCCTATAAATAAGTTATCTCGTTGGTAGACTACATTTTGTTTGAGATATTATCTACCACCGTGGTAACATACTGTAAAATTAAGGTATCGCAATGACTTATATTTTATATGGTAGCTATTGATCCAAAGGGCAATATATTCCATTATAAACCATGCAATACTTTCTTCAAACTAATTATTTGCATTAAACATCTTTCATTTATACTCTAGTAAATCAGTGTTCTTGTCTCCCTTGTTTCTTAAAATCCATAATTTCTATTTATAACCCTTGAGACTCTGATTTCCTATTATATTTATACCGATTTCTAAATGTCTACCTGTTAAACTTTACAATGATCCAATCGAGTTGGAATATCCATAACACAATGGGGAAAGCGAGTAGTACAAATAATACCAGCAGGTGACTAGTGAGTATTACTGCACAATATGTCAAGTCTATACTTTGTACTTTTATTTCCTACATCTGTATTTCTCCACCAATATGCTGGATATGGTGGTCAGTGCCATGGTGTCTCATGATAATCATCTTTATTAGATGCCATGACGATAAACGTGGGGAGTCATGTTTCACCGTCTCATACGATCAACAGAGTCATGAGTCAGCTGTGTGTTTTTGTCTCGACCATGCCAAGTGGCAATGCCATACAGATAACAACTTCTCTGCTTTCCCCTTGTAAGTTTCCCATCAGACTTGCCAGTTGTAACCGAGGTGTTTGGTTTATTTCTTCTCTTAGAGTGCCCAAACATCTGGATTGCCGACGTCTAATTCTCAAATTAGTTCACCATTTCTATTTGTTTCTTATAGTAGTTGCTCATTGGTTTTGCTGTCTTCCTATTGTGGTTTTAGCCTTGTTCTCAGAAACGATATTTCCTTTAACATTAGATGTCTTTCAGGTTCTTTGCTCATTGGCCACGTTTCACTGCCATACAAAAGTAGAGGTTCTATGTAGTTTTGTTGGATGGCCGGTAAATGAAAACAGAGCACGTAGTTCTATGCAGCCGGTTTGGAAGGACTGATAAAACGATGGAATAAGTGCATAAATGTTGGTGGAATATATGTTGAGAAATAAAGGGACAATGTGTGTATAAAAATAAGCTGATTTCAAGTTGTTATCATATTTAGTTATTATTCTACAGCAATGTTTGACTTACTTATTAACTTACCCTCGTACTTTAACAATCTTTTTCTCGTTGTAGTTGATATTTCTTTTGGACCGTAAGCTTTCCTTCTTGCTACAGGTTACCCTTGTCATAGCAATTATGGATTTTACCTCTTCAAAGCAGATCCAATAAGAGAACCTGTTCCGAGATAGTTGAACCGATTTACTTATTTACGAATATTACTATTGCCCGTCAGCTACATTACGTCATCTCTTTCTTCTTGGAAACGAGCATAATCTCTGTCTTCTTACACTTTAATTATAACCATAGTATTTTACTGTGCAAAATAACCTCATCTGCTAAATGTTGCCGATCCTGGTCGTTGTCTGCTGGACACCTCTCTAAATAGGCTGCTGAACTACTTCATTATCAATCTTTATGGCAGATTGTTGTTTTCAGTGTATGCTTTTATTTACAAGTCTAATGTCCTTCCCATCAATGTGTATATCTCCAATAATTGCTATCAAGTCGACATGTCTTACATTATCGAAAGCATGTCTGTAGTCTATGAAGCAATGAATAACTCTTTCTCACTGTATCTCCCTCCTGCTCGCTCTCTCTATCTTCCTATCTCTCGCTGTGTTTCTCTGTTAATTGAAAGTATTTCTCTCTCTACTTTTTTTTATATTACTCTATCTGATTATTTCTCTTTATCTCTTGCTGTTCCTCTCTATTACTTTCTCTGTCGTTCTCTGTCGATCTCTGTCTGTCTGTTACTGGCTCTCCGTTTGTCTATCTCTCACTTCCTCTCTATATCTCGCAAATTCTCTCCATGTTACTTATTATTTTGTTGTCTGTCATTCTCTCTCTCTCTCTCTCTCTCTCTCTCTCTCTCTCTCTCTCTCTCTCTCTCTCTCTCTCTCTCTCTCTCTGTGTGTGTGTGTGTGTGTGTCTTTATCTATCTTATCCTGTTACATATTCGTTCGATGTGTCTGTGTGGGGTGTTGGGTGGAAAGAAGCGTACCCACAAGTTCTTCCCCCGTACCAAGGAGTTATAGAAAGGTGGGACTGGTTTCCAATAGTGTGGAGATGTCACTAAAGGTTGATGTGACACGAAATTACTCAACAGCTGTCAATCACTAAATTTCTTGGATGGCGTTTTTTGCAAATTACAAAATCTCTCGGTGAATTTGGCCTATCCGCTTTCCGGATCTTTCAACTCTGGATTACTACCTCTGGGTTCCACTTAAAGGAAAACTGTATGAAAACAATCCCCACACAGTCAATGAACTTCAGGTTTCAATGGTCAACAACGTAAATAGCATTACACTGCCCGAACTGCACACGGCTTTTGACAACATGAACAAGCGTATCCATGCTTGCCAACTAAACCATGGTGGATATTTCCAACAACTTTTGTAAATAGAGATTTAATGTGGAAAACTTTACATGAAACAAGGACACACTGTAACAGTATATACATCAACTCCACAGATGGTGAATACAAGAAACTTGGAACGGCAACAGTATCAAACAATCCAGTCATTAATAATACGCCCTGTATTATATGTGCGCATGTGTGTGTGTTTTGCTAGCTCCATTTAAACACGAGCGTAATTCTCACACACTCTACTAATACTATTCACTGGCTACTACTGATGAGTTTACTGGACTGATATTTGACGTGTGGTCTGGAGGGCTGGGAAGAGAAGTCAACATGTAAGTCCACACACCACCATGTGACACGCACCCACTACTAGAGAAAGTGCTAGTGGCGGCGCGTTAAACCTTTCGGCTACGTCGACTTCATATGGTATTTTAGTATTAGTTAAGAATGAGCTTGTCTTTCCAGACATGTTGAAGATTTTCTGGGTAATATACCATGTGATGAGTTTCGAAAAAAAAAATAAAAATAAAATGTGTACACTCCACCAACTCTTGGTATACGTTAGTCGGGTCACATAAGGTAGCCTTGTACACACCATCAGGCGACTCAATGAGTATGCTCAGGAAGATAGAGATGGGGTGAGTCGGAAGAGAGTGGTTGCTGTCTCTGGAGAGGTCTCGGTTGGCTAGGATTAATTTCATTTTCGTGCCACGGCATGCGGGTGTACAAGGAAATGAGCAGGCTGACAGGCTTGCAGATAGGGTTGCTGTCGAAAGCGGACAAGCCATGGACCAGGCAGGCATTCTGAATGCTCTACGAGAAGTAAGATATTTATGAGAACCAAGCGATGACTGTGAGTCTACAACCATGATCAGGCTGCGAGAACAGCAAGGTAAAAGAGGCGTGGCCAAACAAGAACACTACACGGGAAGTCAAAGAAGATTAATAAATCAAAAAAGAACTGGTGCGGTGAGCCGCTACACGCTGCGGGATTTACTGAGGAGGGGATCCGAGCACTTATGGACTGAATGATTTGATGTGCAATGAGGATGATCTGTCGACTATCTAACTAACTAACTAAAAACGAAAGTTGTCTATACCTAGGTCCCCAGCCTCACTTGTGATCTCCACTATTTTTAGAGACAAAGTCACACAACAACTTTATTACATAACATGTGTGAACGACCACTGTTGAACACAACATCACAATGAATCAACGCCAAAGCTTGGTTAAATAAACAACATATATTGATTCTTAAAATCAAATGGGTTTTGGGAAAACTCTGCGAGCTGACTGTGATATCATATACATCAAATACATCATCATGTCATGCCGATAAACGTGGGTTTCATTCTTCTTCTTCTCAGACGATCGCCAGAGTCATGGATAGGCTTTGTGTTATTGGCACGACTATGCCATGTGGTATATATGCCTCTCTGCCTTCCTTTTGTACTTCTACCTTCAAACATGTCAGTTGTAACCAAGTTCTCTAGATTCTTCTCGCAGCTTGCCCAGAAGCTGAATTACCGAGGTCTAATTTCTCTAATTAGTGTACGGTTTTCATGTGTTTCTTATACGACATGCTCATTGCTGTTTATGTCTTTCTATGCTATTCACAACCATTAGATGTTTTTCAGCTGGTCTACTTACTGTCCTCGTTTTACAGCCATCTGAGTATGTCTTAACAGCTACTGATAACCTATATTGGAATCCCGTCCTTGCCTAAATATTTCCAGAAGCAAGTTCATTAATATACAATTTAACTACTTTTACTGTGGCTTAACGGCTATACACTGGTGTTGGCTAATCTTACATAGGTTAGTCTTTAGAAACACACAAAAACGAGTCAAATGCTACTGACAGAGAGCCTCTATGTAATCCGACCATGAGTATTTCATTGCAATTTCTTTTTTGTTAAATCCATTCGTCAGACAGATGTGTATTGATAATTTTAGATACTAGGTTATTGTTGGTTTGTTTGTTTTTTGTTTCTTTTTCTTTTGTAATTAAGGCTTTGCCGTTCCATGGTCGTCAGAGCAACAAATTCGTATTTATATGCTGTGTTCCTTTTTCATTCTACAGGGTAAGATCACGGAGGTTGTGAAATTGAAGAAAAATGTCAAAGTCAAAGAATCATAATCAAAACAGCAAACACCATCGTAATTGCATCCACGGACCCAAGTCTAACAGATATCCATCAATGCTGTTTATCAACGACGTTGTGTCCTCCATCTTGAAATCGTTATGACAACTGGAAAGATCGAGGGGAAGAGAGGCAGAGGCAGGCCAAGAGAAATGATGCTGGACGGATTGAGACGGTGGCATGGAGGAATATCATCGGCAGAGTTGATCCAGAACTCCAAAGACCGAGATCTGTGGAGAGCCATGAACTCCTCCGCCAGCCTGCATGGCACTTGGTGATGATGATGATGATGATGATATATTGCATATCCTATTTACAGCACATTGATTTCAACACGGGTATTTTTAAGCCGCTCTTTATGTCTTGGCAAGTTTTACGTTCAGTAGTTTGCCCTTGCTTTCTGAACGATTGACTGCGGCTGGCATACCTTTCCATAAGAAACCAACGCAAAGCAAACAGCTGCCGAATCTCGCTCAGCTGTGATATCATTATTAGGTACATGGACATGTGCCAGCCAGAAATATAAATATTATAGACTATTGACCCGCTAATGGTATTAAAAGTATGTTGTACTATATGTATTATCCAGTATGTAGACTGCATTACATTTGAGCTATTATCTACTACTTGAGGTACCATACTGGAAATACAAGATATCGCAATTACGTAAATTTATGTTAGTGGCTTTTATCATATGTGCCATATCTTTCATTATTTATTATGTTATAATGTACTTCTAGCTAAGTATTTTGAGTTATACAAACTAAATTTAAAATACAAGACAAGTTTGCATATTGTCTCCCTTACTTCATAACATCATTTCAATGTATGTCCCTTGAAATAATGATTTAATGTAATACAGATTTCTAATCGTTTACCTGGTCGGTCTCTCTGGTTTAGAGGTTACACGACTTTCTCCGTAATCTCGTATACTCTCGTAAGTAAAGTGACGTTGCGTGAGAATTGGTAGCGGTTATCTCCGCGTCGGTAACTTACTGGGTATTGAGCCGGTCGCTCAGAAAGCAATGGCAAACTACTGAACATAATCTTGCCAAGAAATCAACAAT
Source organism: Cepaea nemoralis (assembly GCA_014155875.1). Taxonomy (NCBI): domain Eukaryota; kingdom Metazoa; phylum Mollusca; class Gastropoda; order Stylommatophora; family Helicidae; genus Cepaea; species Cepaea nemoralis. The sequence continues at coordinate 463,404 of JACEFZ010018823.1, read as the reverse complement.
CAGCTGCAAGGTGCTGATGTTGACAGCGATGTCCTCTAAAGGATATGCAAATATTTTGTTTAATCATTTACCTATGAAATATTGCAATGATAGAAACGAGCTGCAATGTGTATAATGCAATGGGGAAAGCGTCTAGCACACAGAATATCAGCTGTGACAAGTGGAAATGACTGCACATTATTTCAAGTCTACACTTTGTGCTTGTGTTTCCCTTTCTCCACCAATATGCTGCAGGGATGGTGGTCAGTGCCATGGTGTCTCAGAATCATCATTATGATCAAATGCCTTGCCGATAAACTTGGGCGATCATGTTTCACCATTACATAAGATAACCAGAACCATGAATCAGCTGTGTGTTTTTGTCTCGATTATGCCGTGTGGCAAAGACATATAGTTTTTTTACCTCTCTGCTTTCAATTTGTTCGTTTCCTTTAAATTTGCCAGTTGTCACCAAGTTTTCTAGTTCACTTATTTTCATAACATGCCATAAACTATTGATTGTCGAAGTCTAATTTCTTTAATCAGTTCATGGATTTCATGTCTCCCGTGTGTTGCCGGGGCCCATATGGGAAACAAAGAATAGCAACACTGCAGCCTACCATGCATGCCGTAAGAGGCGACTAAGGAGGCTTGATGGTTCCGTCGCCCTTCTACTGAGTGAGTGCGTGGCGCGACACTGTGAGCTGTGAGTTTCATGTGAAATGCTTTTGAATCTGCCTGAGGTTTTTGTTTTGTTCGGAGCGATGGCAGATGGCTATGTCCCAGAGCTGACCGGTTTTTGCCTTATGCAGAAATGCGTGGCTGCTGGGCTTCTGGTTGACTGCCACTACCATCGACGATGAACTGTATTTCGTGGACTGTGTGGGCGAACATCTAGGAAACATCCAGATGGGAAAATGACTGCCGATTCCATCAGAAATGAACTGGGTGTTTTGCGGGGGACTATTGCGTTGACATTCTGGCGGTGGCATTATGCACAGTGTCTCTGTGCGGGCTGTTGTTTGTCGAGACTCCTGTCTTTTCCTCTTTTCACATTGGGCAGTGGGGAGCGTTTTGTGTGATATTCACTGGTACAGGAACGGAGCATAATGGGAACGACCCGTTGCTGTGAAGTTGGAACTGTGTCAGAGTATCACCCAGAGTTATAACGCGTTGTCTGCACCAACACCCGACAATGCAACGCTGATGTATTATAAGCACTACAGCTATAACGCGGTGTCTTCAACAACGCCAGGCAATCAAAGCTGAGCGATACTGAGCAGTCGGCGGTCAGCTGGAACACAGCGTGAACATTGAGGGGTCACGCGGGCTGACTCGAGCACAACTGTGGTGTGTGCTGAAAGTCCAGCCAGACTAGGCTTGGTGGCCGTAAGAGACTGACGTGTGAAAGCGGCTTGAGAGTTTTATGCATGTCTTGCGAGCTAGCCTGTACGACCGTTGGAGATGGAACGCCTGTATGTGTGACTTGTAAGTGGAGTGCATTGATGTATTATTATATTGATGTATTGGTTGCTTGCATTTATGATCTATTGGTTATTGTGAATTGTGATTTCGCGAAGCTTGTATTGTTTCTGATGTGTGCAGTGCGCGAATAAATAGCGCGAATTATATTATCGGCTGTTAGCCTCGTGTTATTTGATAAGCATAGTTAGTATCACACTTGTCAAGATACGAGCCATAATTCTTGCCCTAAGCAAGACTTTGACAAGTGCGAACGTGGGGTCTACGTCCTCATTAGATTTGAACCGTGAAATCCGAAAAATAGAGTGTTAAATAATTGTAAACATAGCGACTGTTGTCGAGTTTTTTTTTTTGTGAATCAATTATTGGTATAAAGTGCGAGTTTTGAACAAATGCGAGCGTGTAAGGGTATAATTTAACAGATAAATACCATCTTTTGAGTTAATTTATCGAAACTATAAGTGCGTTTCTGGACTTAGTAAATTTCAACCGAGTTATTGAAGTGATAAAAACAAAATGGCGGCCATGTCCTTGAATGTCATTGAGTAGAAGTAGTATTAGCGGAACGTTTGGAAAGTGTGAAAAGCAGATTTGTTGAGTGTGGTGATACGACTAACAACAATACTTTACGACATAAAAACCTACAAAAACTTAAGTGACATTACATACACCACACACTTGCACATGTTCTAATTTCTCTTGCTCCAAAAATAACAGGTTGTTTGGTGTCATCTACACCTGTCCCTTGTATACTCCGAAATTTTTTGGTCGACCTGAATTAAAAACCAGTGTGGTTTCGGGCAGTACTGTTCAGCCATTGTCCGACACATTGCCTCAGGAGTACTTGAGTATAAATTTTTTTTTCTCTTCCTTATATTTTCGTTCAGCAGGCCTAAACACAAGTTGTAATATTAAGTACTGGAAACTTTTGAACTTAAATTACTAACAACGTTATTAATTTTGTGTCTATCGATTTCATCATACATTTTGTTCATCATGTCTAGTTTAAACGAGTACATCGAAATGGGTTTAAAGATGAACCTTTCTGGTGAAGAGATAAGAGCCTGGAGTGAGAAAAAGTTTGCAGAATACAAGGTTAATGAACGTGATGAGAGAGCAGCCGAAAGATCTCTTAAACAGGCAGAATCAGATACTGCTTTGAAACTTAAAGAGGCAGAGTCAGAAGCTGCTTTAAAACTTAAGCAAGCAGAAACAGATGCAGAAATAAGAAAATCTGAAATTGTAGCTCAGAGCAAAAGAGAGGAACTTGAAGTGCAGCTAAAAATTGAACAGCTGAAAGCAGAAACTTCCAAAGAAAAGGAAGATAGAAAAGCTGACAAAGACCAGCCATGTAAGAAATACCAAAGGCTGATTAAAAGTTACACCACAGGTGATTGCATAGCAGCTTTCACACAACATTTTGAATGTATTATGGATCATTACCTGATCCCAAAGTCAGAATGGAGTATAATATGCATGAGAAGTCTTTCTGGAGAACCTCTGAAAGTGATAGAGTCGATTCCAAATGACCTGAAGAAAGATTATCATTATATTAAGACAAAAATTATGTCTCATTTTCTGCTAGATGAAGCAGGCTACAGAGAACAGTTTGGTAAATTGTCTCCTAAACCAACACAAACGTTCTCTGATTACATCTCAGAAATACAGAATGTTTTTTCTAAGTGGCTGTTAGCAGCCAAAGTGAATGGTAATTTTGATAAATTGACAGATCTTATTTTGAGAGATAAAATTATCACATCTCTCCCACCTCCATTTTCGAAATTTCTATTAGAATGTCAGTGTGAAAGTGTAAAACAGATTGAAAGTCGTGGCTCAGGTTATTTTTCAGCCAATAAGCAATGTTTCATTACTGGTTTGACTAGCACAGACTGTGTAGCAGCCGCTACATATGATAGATCTAAGTCAGTGCCCTACAACAAACAAAAGCCATATAGGCAATCTACTGAACAGCTTAACAAATGTAAATATTGTCATTTGTCACACCACGAAACTGATATGTGTGACCAACATCCTGGTTACATGTCGTACTTACAAAACTACATAGCGAAGCAAGACAAAGAAAGAAAGATATACAGACGGAACACCAAATGCTTCCTTTGTAAGGCGTTCGGCCACTGGCGGAAAGATTGTAAAGCCAAAGCTATGTCCAGAAAGGCGAATGCAGCCATGATTGATAGTTCTTCATCAGAAGATGAAAGTATAGAAGATCACCCGGTAAACGCAGCACATTCTATTGATGTGTTTCAACACGACAAATGTACTATCTGTGATCAATTTCAGGAGGATGGCATTTTGACATGTGGCCATTCCATTCCTGTTACAAATGAGGAAGCCAATTTAGTAGTCAACTCCCAAGGTAAATTAAAGATCCACCATGGGTATATTAACGGTAGAGCTGCCACCGTTTTACGGGATAGCGGCAGTACCCTCATTGGTATTAAGAGAGACTATATCTTACCATCACAATATAGTGGTAAATATGTTACATGCAGAACTTTCTCGGGTAACATCGAGAGATATCCGCTGGCATGGGCATACATAAGTACACCATTCCTCACCGGAAAGGTCAAATGCGCAGCATTGACCAATCCTTGTTGCGATGTCATCATTGGTAACCTTCCAGAGGTAAATGATATGCCACATGACGGTATTATATCCACTGTCACTTGTAGCATTGATAATACCATTTCACCACCATCACAAATCACCATTCATGATGTATTACCACCTGTAAATGAATGTATGGATGCCAATTCGGCAATGTCATCACAGGAATGTAGTTGTGTAAATGTAACACCAATTTGTAATGTACATGATAACCTTGATATTACAAATGCAGTAACCAGATCTACTGCTCAAATGCAAGATCGAATCGATCAGACAGAGGCTTTACAGCTAATAAGCCCAGTTGTAAGATCTCCTGAAACAACCAGGGAGAAATTTATAACAGCTCAAAAAGCTGATCGATCGTTGCAAAAGTATTTTAAATTAATAGGCCAAAAGCCACGAGTAGCAAAGAACGCTAAATGGTATTTTGCTCTGAAAAACGGAATTCTGACACGGTACTATACCAAAGGTTCTAGCACTAAAGAATAAACGGTGCTATCTTCAGAAAACCGCAACCAAGCATTACAGCTAGCGCATGACATACCCTTTGCAGGGCATATGGCGTATGCTAAAACACGAGCAAGGTTACTGACTCAATTCTATTGGCCTAAATTTTGCAGTGATACCAAATTGTATTGCAGATCATGTGACATCTGCCAAAAGCTTGTTAAAAAGAGGAAACACCCGCAAGCAGAACTGCAAATCACTGATTTGGCAAGTAGACCGTTTGAAAAGATCTCGGTCGATATAGTTGGTCCTCTTAACCACATAAAATCAAGAGGAAACAAATATATTGTTACAATAATTGATTTATGTAGTCGGTGGCCAGAAGCCATTCCGATGAAGAATATAACTTCCAAAGACATCATGGAAGTATTCTTCCATATTTTTACAAGTGTAGGATTCCCTGATACCATCCTTTCAGATCTGGGTAGCCAGTTTATTGCCGCAGCTACTCAAGCATTTACTAAGATGTTGGGAGTGAAGCAATGCTTTAACAGCCCGTACCACCCACACTCCACAGGTATCATAGAAAAGATCAACGGCGATCTGAAACATATGCTCTCAAAAGTAACCCAAGAACATCCCGAAGACTGGGACACGTATCTACCTGCTATTTTATTTGCATATAGGGAAGTGCCACATTCCAGCACTGGATTCTCACCATTTGAAATAGTGTATGGTGCCAAACCACGCGGCCCATTATCATTGTACCAGTCTATGCTGACTGAAAGTAAAACCATATTTACACGCATTTCATCGTATGAACATGTAATATCATTGCGCGATAGAATCATGAAATCATGTGTGTTAGCAAAAGAATCTGGTGCTATCTACCGACAATACGCTAACAGAGGAAATAGAACCATTACTCTGACGCCAGAACAGGACGTTCTTCTCTTATTGCCAAGTGACAGACATCTTCTCACAGACTCATGGCAAGGACCGTTTAAATTGTTACGACAAATTTCGACAGTAGATTACGAAATTGCAGTTAGGGACAAACACAAGATTTTTCATATTAACATGCTTAAACCATATTACCACAGGGACGACGAACAAGTAGAGACTACAGCAAGCACAGCAATAGTGGACCAGACAGACGACAACGATACTGACGAGATACCAACACCAGTACTGGACACCACAACCAACCTACAGGACATAAAGGTAAATCCCAAACTGACGCAGACACAGACTGACAGTTGCAGACAAGTATTACAAGACTACAGTACAATTTTTTCTAACAACCCAGGACAGACAGACTTAGTGCATCATCATATTATTTTGACGTCTGACATTCCAATAAAATGCAGACCATATTCCATTCATATACACTACAAAGACAAATTACACCAAGAAATTATTGACTTAGAAGCAAACCATATCATCCGACGTTCACAATCACATTTTTGTTCACCCATTGTCATTGTGAAGAAAAAGGACAACACTCTGTGTTGACAATAGGAAACTCAACAGCATTACACACTTGGATTTAGAACCAATGATCAACTGTGAAGACATACTAACTGAACTGACTGACTCACGTTACTTTACTAAACTGGACATGACAAAAGGTTACTGGCAAATACCTGTACATGCTGACAGTATATATCTGACAGCTTTTGCCACACCCTGGCGACTATACGAATGGTGCAAGTTGCCATTCGGGCTAGTTAATGCTCCAGCAACCTTTGTCAGAATGACAAGACGACTTTTGACAGGCATTTCCAACATCATTTGGTACATGAACGACATATGCATACATACAAAGAACATGACAGACCACATAACAGCACTACAGCAGACATTCGACAGGATTAGACAACATGGACTGACAATAAAACCATCCAAAGTTGATATAGCCTTTCAAGAAATTACATTTTTGGGCTATAAGATCTCAAATGGCTTCATATCAACTGACGATAACATCATGTCTAGAATTTTGAAATTGTCGCTTCCGACAACCAAAAAAGAGTTGCGAAGTGTGTTAGGTCTTTTGAATTACTATAGACAATTTATCCCTCATTTTGCTGAATTGACCAAATGTTTCACTGATTTACTAACAAACAAACATCCAAAAGTTATTGTAAATAGCGAATGTTTAAGGCCTGCATTTGCGAAAATACTATCTTATTTTTCCAGTGAACCTATTCTAAAATTACCTGATCTTAGCACTATTTTCAGGCTAAGATGCGATGCGAGCTCCGTAGCCATTGGAGGGGTACTGCTTCAAGAGCACGACCAAATATTGTACCCGGTATACTACGTCTCCCGGAAATTGAACACCAGTGAACGAAATTACAGCACGCCGGAACTTGAAGCCCTCGCTCTTGTGTTCTCGGTACGTAAACTTTCGAGATTTCTTTTAGGTAAACACTTCATTATTGAAACAGACAATAGCCCTTTGACATTCATCACCAGTGGTACCCCAAGTAACCACAGAGTGGCCAGATGGTCCCTTCTTCTACAGGACTATAGCTTCGAAATCAGACATATACGAGGCTCACATAACTCTCTGGCCGATCTTCTATCGAGATGTCCATACGACTCACCCAATAGCCAGGTAACACCCGAGCACATTGCAGATGGTGTATAAACTGCAACGTAAATAGTGCTCAACACCACAGCCAATTGTGACTTTATGTCAGTTACGCTGTGAAGAAAAGTGTCATAGGGAAGATTTAATCTCCCATTGTAAATATATTGTGTACATATTATTATTATTATGTGAATGAATGGGTCGTATAATTGTGAAAAATGTGAAAGAATGCCTTTACTATTGTAAATATGTAGTATTATAAGAAATAGACACCACAAGTGTCACAGGACAGTACTACAGGACCCAAAGACTTACTGAGCTTGAACAGCGCCAAGTAATCCTGAGTACAGCTACAAAGATGGTCCACGACGTTTTAACAAGTACGAATGATGACCTTGACAACCTAATCCGAGGATAAGACGGAAGAAGCTATCCAACAGCTGATGACAAGATCTGGGTGCTCCGTATATTTAAAGTACATCTAAAACGAGACACCTTGAATGTGCAACAACACAGCTCTACACTTCCGTTTGATGTCCATATTAATTTGAAAGTTAGCATACCATAATAAAATGTTTATAAATTTATGACAATTGTATGAAAATTTGGGTATGAAACATTTCCATATACGAAATTGTATATGTCGAGTTTTGTTAGATGTTATCTCAGCATCGTAGCTTGATTTACTTTTTCACAAGAGTGACCTTTTGTGCACTTTTGTCAAGGAGGATCAAATTATGACACTAAAAAAGAAAACATGATAAAATTACTGTCCCTAACTTTTGTTCCATAACCAAGGTACATAACTAAATATTGTTGGTGATGTGTAAATATGTATTGAACCTACCATGTTTGCCTAATAGGTATCTCGTCAATGTGACGTCATGTGTATATGGGAAAACTTACCAAAACTGAAGACCTTCATTGGATATTCTATTAGATAAGGGTAGATGTCCAATGTCGGAGTTATCTTATAGGTAGATACTCACAGACTCACCTGATTATTTGTAATTTTTCTTTTTGGTGGAGAGGTAAGGGCAAGTTAGCCGTAACTACCGGACTGGCTGTGTCTCAGCGAGGTAAAAACCATGGAATTGATTGTACTTGACCAGTATACTCGATGGGTAGGCATGGGATTTGTATGCATATTGTTTACTAATCACCTGTACATATTAAGACAAACTAAAGAGTTACGTCAGATGAAGTGCAAAGTTCGATTCTGACAAGAAAAAGAACAGCTATATAGAGTACATGAAAGGAAAACCTTTCATGAGAATGAGGGAGGGGGGAGAATGTCAGAGTCTCACCCAGAGTTATAACGCGTTGTCTGCACCAACGCCCGACAATGCAACGCTGATGTATTATAAACACTACAGCTATAACGCGGCATCTTCAACAACGCCAGGCAATCAACGCTGAGCGATACTAAACAGTCGGCGGTCAGCTGGAACACAGCGTGAACATTGAGGGGTCACGCGGGCTGACTAGGCTTAGTGGCCGTAAGAGACTGACGTGTGAAAGCGGCTTGAGAGTTTTATGCATGTCTTGCGAGCTAGCCTGTATGACCGTTGGAGATGGAACGCCTGTCTGTGTGACTTGTAAGTGGAGTGCATTGATGTATTGTTATATTGATGTATTGATTACTTGCATTTATAATCTATTGGATAATGTGAATTGTGATTGCGCGAAGCTTGTATTGTTTCTGATGTGTGCAGTGCGCGAATAAATAGCGCGAATTATATTATCGGCTGTTAGCCTCGTGTTATTTGATAAGCATAGTTAGTATCACACTTGTCAAGATACGAGCCATAATTCTTGCCCTAAGCAAGACGTTGACAGACAGTGTTAGTGGTCCACCGAGGTCTGTCTGACAGTGTTAGTGGTCCACCGAGGCCTGTCTGACAGTGTTAGTGGTACACCGAGGCCTGTCTGACAGTGGTAGTGGTGCACCGAGGTCTCTCTGACAGTGTTAGTGGTCCACGGAGGCCTGTCTGACAGTGTTAGTGGTCCACGGAGGCCTGTCTGACAGTTAGTGGTCCACCGAGGTCTGTCTGACAGTGTTAGTGGTCCACCAATTCCTGTCTGACAGTGTTAGTTGTCCACGTAGGCCTGTCTGACAGTGCTATTGGGCCAACGGTTCATGTCTGACGGTATTAGTGGTCCACTGGCTCATGTGTGACGGTGTTAGTGGTAGACCGTCTCATGTCTCACGGTGTTAGTGGTCCACCGGTTCATGTGTGGCGGTGTTAGTGATCCACGGAGGCCTGTCTGTTGAAGCTAGTGGTCCACCGAGGCCTTTCTGACAGTGTTACTGATCCATGGAGGCTTGTCTGCCGCTGTAAGTGATCCGCAAAGGCCTAGGCTGATTGTAGAGACCATGTATAGTAAATAAAGCATGATCCCTCTCTCGGCTTGTCTAGTTTGCTCCGGAAGTAAGGTAACATCAACAATTCTGGAACAAAACTAGCCGCAGAAGCTTCCAGATAGGCAAAGCTATGCTCTAACTGTCCGTCTGTCGGAGCTTCCATCCTAGATAAGTAGCCAACAAATGGTTAGTACCATTTTGGAGGGAAGAAATTGACAATCCTGGGAGACCCCTAGATTTCCAGAGCTATTATGGGACAATTTGGCTTCCAAGAACCCATCCCCTCCAAATGAAATCAGTCCCATCCTCATAGCGTTACTTCATTGTGGGGTAAGTCAGAGTGGGTACTGCTTCCAACTTCCCAATATGTCACAGAGCCCTAGTCAAGCGGTCTATATATATATCCACCCATCCATCATGTGCCATGCCGGTAAGCGTGAGCGGTCATGTTTTGCCATCTCACTCGATCACCAGAGTCGTGGATCAGCTCCGTGTCTCTGTATATTGTGTGGTATCTGGGTGGGGGATATGTGTGTGGTGTGTGAGTGTGGATGTGTTGGTGAGGGATATATGTGTGTGTGGTGCGTGGGTTGGGAATAGTGCATGGTAGGGGGTGTATGTGTTGTGCGGGTGGGGGATTGTGTGGTGGGGGATTAGGTTAAGGCATGTGTGGGTGGGTGGAAGTTGTATGTGTGGGTGGTGGGGTGTGTGTGAGTGGATTGGGGATGTATGGGTGGTTAGGGAGATGTGTGTGGGTGGGGGGGGGGTAGGGACATGTCAGTTGGTGGGGATGTGTGTGTATGGTTTTGGGATGTGTGAGTGGATGTGCGATGTGTGGGTTGGTGGGGGATTGTGTGCATGGGTGGGGAATATGTTGTCGATGGAGATGTGGCTGGGGGATGGGTGGTTTGAGGTGTGGGTGGGGAGAGGATGTGTGGGCTAGGATGTGTATGTGGATAGGCGTGGGATGTGTGGGTTGGTGCGGGAATGTTTGTGGGTGGCGAGTGTGTTTTGGTTGGGGGATCAGGTGAGGGCAGTGTGTGTGGGTGGGGATGTGCGGGAGGGGGATGGGTCGGTTGGTGGCGTATGTATGTGTCCCTTGTGTGCGTGTGTGTGGGTAGGTGGGGGTGTGTATGTGTCCCTTGCTGTGCGTGTGTGTGGGTAGGTGGGGGTGTGTGTGTGTGGGTGGGTGGAGTGATGTATGGGTAGGTGGGAGATGGGCCTCATAACATGGTAATTAGCCTTGTTTATGTTTGCAAAATTCATTTCACAATGTCTATTTTTCTTCATTTGTAAATGTATAATGCTCTTGATGAACGAAAGACGTGTGATTGGAAGGGCCGAATGTAAGACGGGCCTGCGCGCCCAATTTGTGACCCTAATAAAGTTGATTTGATTTGATTTGATTTGTCTCGACCATTCCACGAGGCCAAGACATCCAGATATTTACTTCTAGGTCTTCCTCTTGGTCTGTTCCCTTCGATCTTACCCGTTGTCACCAAGTTCTCCAATTCATTTCTTCTCATAACATGCCCGAAATATTTTGACTGTCTGCGTCTAATGTCTCTAATCAGTTTACGATCTTCGTTTGTTTCTTGAAGGACCTGTTCATTGGTCTTTCTGGCTGTCCATGGTATTCTTTGCATTTTCCTCAGAAACCACATTTCTGCAGCTATCAGATGTTTTTTCAGCTTGACTGATCATTGTCCAAGCTTCACATCCATATAAATGTACAGGTTCTATGTATCACCTCAAAACTCTTTCAATTGACATATTTTTATTGGTCAGTATGTTTTTCATCTTGCTAATGGCTACCTTCGACATGGCGATTCTTGTTCTAATCTCTTCAAGGCATCTCACATCAGATGTTATTACTGTTCCGAGATAATTGTACCTATTTACTTGTTGAAGAATATTCACATTTACTTGTATATTACATTGTGGTATTTCGTTCTTCCTAGTGACGACCATAATCTGTGTCTTTTTAATAATGTAATTCTAACCCTCGTTGTTCACTGTGTGTAACAACTGCATCTACTAAATGTTGCAGGTCCTGTTCATTGTCTGCAATCAAGACTGTATCGTCTGCATATCTAATGTTATTGACGCATCGTCCCCAATGTTGATTCCTTCCATATCTTCAATATTTCTGAAAATACTTTCACTGTACAGGGAAAACAGATCTCTAGACATTACACATCCCTGTCTCACACCTCTCTTAATAGGCTAATATTGGCCTACTTCATTATCAACTCTTATGGCAGCTTGTTGTTTCCAATATATGTTTTTTACAAGTCTAAGGTCTTTTCCATCAATTTGTAGATCTTCAAGCATCCTTGTCATGTCGACATGTCTCACTTTATCGAAAGCCTTTGTGTTGTCAATAAATCAAAGGTGTAGATCTTTGTTTACTTCTATAGATCTTTCAATTACGGTTCTCAGTAAATACACAGCATTTACTGTACCCTTTCCTTCTACAAACCCACATTGTTCTTCTCCTATTTCAGGTTATATTTTCCTCCTAATTCTTTGCATGATAATTCTTAGCAAAATCTTCGTGATGTGACTCATTATACTAATTGTTCGATGTTTATCACATTCCAAGACTCCTGATTTCTTTAGGATTGCAATAAATACAGAATTACATAATTCATGATGTATATTTCCAGTATCATATATTGTATTAAGCAGACTGGTAACTTTATCTATTCCATATTCTTCTAAAGCATTAATCATTTCTGTTACGACGCTGCCTGAACCGGGGGTCTTGCCAGATTTCATATGGTTAAGAGCATTCTGAATCTCCATCTTCAAAATTGCTGGTCCTTCATTATTATTTTGAACATCGTAGTGTTCGTCTCTGTTGGCGTCATAAAGGTTTTTCACGTAATCTGACCATACATGTAAGATCTGATCTTTTTCTATTATCACTCTTCCATCGTTTGCCTTTGGCAGCCTGCTGATGTACGTGTTATTTGATTAGTAAGCTCATGGATTCTTTTGTGCATTAGTTTCGCATTTTTACTGTTGTGTTGTTTTTCAATTTCTCAAGCCATGTTTCTTCTGCCTGATTACATAAGGTTCTGACTTTTCTGTGAATTTCTTCATATTTGGCAGGATTCCTCTCTCCCTCATTCCTCTCTCCCAAATCATGGTTGCCTACACTGCATCCATCGCCTTACTGTCCTAATTTTGCGTTGAAATCACCCATTATGATATTTATTTCTGATTTTTTTGCAGTTCTTCAAAGCAGACTCCATGTCGTTATAAAATTCCTCTATACTTTCTTCACTGCATTCACTTGTTGGGGCATATACTTGAATGATATTTATTTTAAAAGGTCTTCCGTTTAATTTTACTAATAGAACTCTGTCCGACACAGCTCGATATCCTTTGACAGAATTTGATGTTTGTTTATCTAATATAATGGCTACACCTCTTTGCTGTTCTTCTCCCCTAGAGTAAATAATCTTACAATCCTCTGCTGTCCTTATCCCTGCCCCTTTCCATCTCGTTTCCAATATTCCTAATATGTTAATCTTCTCTCTCTCCATTTCTTGTTTGATTTTTTCTAATTTTCCATCTGCATTCATTGTTCTAACATTCCAAGTTCCTACTTTCAATGATACTAATCTTTGGCACCTAGTAGCCTGTTGACGGTCTGGAGTCACCTGGTGCGCATGACTATCCATACCGGGCGAGGCTGCTCCCATGGAGCACCCATTTACACCGTTTCTCTGATTATCGATGAGTCCACACAACATGATTTTCTTGGCATCTATAAAGAAGGTAGTTTACCATTGTTTTCCTTCCTAGCAGTGACCATACTGGTCAGTGACCGTAGCCATTGTCTCCTCAAAAAGAGATCTTCTTCCTACCGTCGTGAAGGTGAATACCATAACCTACAACTATATGTCGGCTGCTCTGCATCTTCATCCACCACCTGCAACCATGGCTTCACATAACCCTGATCGGGGGGCTAAACGGGTACTCCACCTTGTGTACACACACGCGCGCGACAAGGACGTGTCAGTAGGTCTTGGCCAGTATAGAACCTGGCCCTGGTGCCTTATAAAACCTCTGAATCCCTCCATTTTATAACGCAGCAATTCATCAGAAGAAACACGCCTGTGGTAATATGGTAGGAACTCCATGTATGTAGACAATCGGCACTCGATGGGGCATGTGGTTAGTATCAAGCCACCCGTCATTACTGCCCACGACATTTACCGGTTTTATATTTTAAGCTGAGTCGACCTGACAGTCCAGGTACATTTAAGAATTACATGGGCTGATGCGGATTCGAACCCATGACCGCAGGCCGGTAGACTAGCGTCCAGCCACAGCGCCACGTTGCGGCTTACATTTGTGTTTTCAGAGTAAACTATGAACAGGCATATTCAGAAAGTACAAACACCTATTCAATAAAGCGTGTAAACAAGGCATACACATGTAGCCACTGTATTTTAGCAGTAAAGGGGAGAAGAATACAGTTTATTGGTGTATAGAGGTGGTGAATTTCTGACTGAGTGAAAGGTTTTCAATCATTATGTGACTTATTATTCGAGTAATGCCTGCACAGTATATAAAGCCGTCACAATAACTAATATTTATATAGTTATATATCGTTATATGTAACAATAAGTTGTTGTATTTGACATATAATATATCACAACCCGTTCGCTGACTGGGTGTGGTATACATCAAATATACTGTCCCTTGAGTCAAGCAGTAAACCATTAGCAGCGTTGGGCAGCAATCACCTTTACATCAGTATCATATTTGTGGCTGACTCGAAAACATGATTATTAATCTGAACCAAGGATGGACCCTACAATAACTTTTCATTAAGGTTGATCGAGGGAATATTGGAGTGGGAGAGGTATTGGTATAAAGTATCATGCCTGATTTTCTACCAGTAAGGATTTTACAGTTACATAGTGTACGTGCGCTAAATAGACAACCAATTATGTCACTTCATGCCCGTGAACACCAGGAGGATCAGGTCGTTGTGGCTCTCCGTAATGCAAGGTTCAAGTACCAAGGCAGACGGAAGATTCTTGAGAGTATAATATCTGCTCATCCCTGGTGGTGTGGGTGTAAGTACAAGCCCAACCATGACCCACACGAAGCATCGAAGCAGCCTGTTTCTGCAGTATGAAATGTAATTCATTTTGAGTATTCAACATCAACAAAACTATAGTTCGATGCTAAATAAATGCCCAAAACATTTAATATATCGGTATTCTATACCATCAGTAAAATGTGTTATTCCTACAATGAGTGTTTCGTACATTCACCTTATCTTAAATTTTACTGATGGGATCTATGTTTCCATGTTAATAACTCATATCGTAAGTGCTGAATCTCATGTTTTAGAGACACTTTTACATCATGATTGGTAGGAGTCACTTGAAGTTATATGCGTGAACTCTTGGTATAAGGTAAATTTATACCACCTGTCATAACACATAACGCCACAAGTTATGTGTGGTAAAATATAAGGAATGAAGTATAAATAATGTATTTCTCATTATCTGTGAAACATAACGGCAAAACACAGCAAACAGGAATTAATAAATTTTGGGTGATTTTGGAGCCGCACAACGTGCTCAAATTGTACCAACGTTAGAAACATCAATGATCATATCAGTATTATAACAAGGTGCATGTAAATGCACCAGCCAAAAATATAAACATGGATAGCCCATACCTCCATAGCGTAATTAAACGTATAAAATACTTGATATAGAGCCCATAAGTAAACAAATTTCATAGTGATATATTTATTATCTTTTATGTTAAATCACATTGTTGTCAAATATTGAAGAAAATTCATTGTATGCATTATGCTTATTGTGTTATGTCATGAACCTTTCGTCGCTTGTAGGCAATTATTTCAACTTAGATACACTATATTTCACTTTGCCAAATATCCTCCAAACTGTATGACCCGACCAAAGATAAGTTACCGCCCTTATAAATACATAACGGTTGTGGTTGTTTCCCTTGATCACATGTCCTTGCGAATATATGTGTTTCTATTTTTTCACATATATTCATTCATTCATTCATTCATTCATTCATTCATTCATTCATTCAATAGCATGCCCTTTGCAGAACCTCGCTCCAATAACAACCTTCAGGAACACATCTCGATCATGAGCAACATGTCCCGCGTCCGATAAACCCATCTGTAGATCATCCGCTACATCTTGCACCCATCTTCTCTTTGGCCGTCCTCTTACTCTCTTCCCAGGCATATAACCCTCAATTATAGTTCTCTCCAAACTTTCGTGACGTTTTAAATATTTCAATTTTCTTTGTTTTATAGTCTTTCATAACCAAATTTCTTCAATATTCAACTCTTGAAATATGGTTGCATTTGTTCTTTAATTTTATCCAAG
>JACEFZ010018823.1:390000-442500 GCA_014155875.1 Cepaea nemoralis | reverse complement strand
GTGCCATGGAATCACTTGGCACAATTGTGGGTAGGGAATACTATAATGGAGGACAATTTGTAAATAGGAATGGGTAGGTGTCTTTCTCTGTCCCAGACAAGGATGGGTAGGACTTAGAATTAGGCGTAGGTCCAGGCAGGAACATAGGGCCAGCCACTCCAATGTTGGCGATGGGATTTGCACTGAGCTGGAACTGAAGAATGCCACTAGTTCAGTACTAATCGGACCTCATTCTATTAAGTAGAGTAATTGGTCTGGGGCCGTCCCGACCGTCCATGGTTCACCTGAGACTTGCTTAAGGTAATTATATCGTGGCCTTGCAGATCCCTTCTGCTCCTTTCAATTCCAGGAGGACCCTGGAGATGACAGAGATTAGTGAGCGACTAGGCTGACTCAGGTACCACAATCCTGAGGACCAATATGGCCTCAGTTACTAAATTTGTCATACATGTTCCTTACCCAATAAATTAGATAAGAGGCCCGAGTGAATGGGCCTGACATGTCAGGTAGCCCCTGGATTGGCTAAGTTCCTGCTTGATTAGACCTCCAGCTTGTAGACGTCCTGTTGGCTACCCTAGGAACTCTTTGCATACAACATTCACTCTCCACTCTCATACCCTGCCTTTATTATTACTAGGCACATTCGTTTCCCGGCTTCCCTCTCACTTGCAAACCCTCTCTTTCTCACGACACAGCTCTTGTGGTGTTGTGTGCGTAATTATGTGTGTTTCCCCCCATAACTAATATTATAGTAGTGGGTCTCTATGGCACGCAGTGTAGTTCCCCATCTCTAGCAAGAATAGGAAAGAAGATACTACCCATTCCGGCCGCTGCTCTCGTCTGAGCTGTCGCCGCAATGTACCGGCAGTGCCTCACATAACACGTAGATCTAGATGAGTTCCGGTTCTCTCCAGTGAGAAACAAAGGTCTATTTAAATCTCTGACATCATCTTATCGACCAGTAATTATTCAATCCACCTGGCCACCCCATCGGCCAAAAGATGAAAGAGAAAGCACAGTGGATACCCTCTTCCGGCTCAAGAAGACAGAACATAGATGGGTGGAACCCGTCCCCACGGAGCCCTCCCCTCCTTCCGGCATACCGTATATATGTCGTGTTTATATTCAAATTAGAGACAATACTATGCCGAGTTCAGGCCGTAGGAAGAAAGATAGCACCCGCCCATCTGCTGCCCAGAACAAGCGAAATCATCTGGGGAAATATATTGCTCAGATTCGTTCCCAGAATAAGATACCTAGCTGGACTGGCCAACTGTCAACCCACTTTCGACATGGCCTGACTGGCTTTTCGCCAATTCGTCTCACCAGTCGAGACAACAGAGATTTACAAGCCAAGGTCTGGCAGGACTAATTACAACCCAAGCTCACCTTTCAATCCACTAGCAGGACGCAACTAATTTGTACAAATCTTTAAATCTTTAATGCATGGTGCAGATGACAAACATTAGGTGTTTTCAACAGACATTGTTTGCCCCAGAAGTTGAACTAGTGCGTATTTGGTGCAAGGCGCCCCATCGGGTTTTCCCGAAGAAAAGTCAGATTTCCAATAGTTCTCTTGAGAAGATCGGGTGGTAAAAGTAACCAAGAGAACTATCTTTCAGGGGAATTGATCGGATAAGAGAACTGAGATTTCACGAAAGCCATTTCCCACTGTTTTCCCAAACCCAAAGAAGGCATGAGGACATGGGTCACTGGCGTTTTGTTACAGGTATGTTGTCTGCTACACGCTTTCCTCATTGCCTTTCAGATATCTACGCGTAACTCGCTTATATCATTGTAATGTTGTATAAGTAGCTGTGTAGAAAATTGTACACAAGGAAATCATAGTCACAGGGGACATAGATATAAATGATATTTTTAACAAACAATGGCAACAATAGCATTACATTTTTGGAGTATACATGAAGGCTGTATAATGCATGTTGTTAGTTTGAAGAAAGTATAACATGATTTATAACAACATACATTGCTCAAGTAATCGTAGCCTTCCAAAATTAATGTAAGTAATTGTGATATCTTAGATTTCTGGTATGTAATCTGGCGTGGCAGATAATATCGCAAACTATGTAGAGTCTACTTACGAAAAATATATTTAGTGCAATACCCGTTTTCATACATATTTTCAGGTTCTGTCTTAATTAATATTTTGGCTGGCACATGTGCATGTGCCTCATAATCATTCCAAATATAGTCGCAGAGATTGTTAATGGCACGAAGAAACATATGATATGGATACACATGTGGATTACGGCAGTCTCTTACGTGTGCTTTAGCACTGCAGTTATGTTTGATCTTAGCACTGATGCCGCCGTTTGAGGTGATCAGCTGCAACGACTCTTAGCCGCCAAACGTCTTAACATTTTCTACCTCGATGTTCTTTCTGATACAGGAATAAGATGACAAATCACATCCATGTTTTACCCCTTACTTGGTCTGTTCATCACTGTGCATATGATGACAACTTTGTATATATAGTGAGATAACACAATCATCATCATCATCATCATCATCATCATCATCATCATCATCATTCATCATCATCGTCTTCCACGTTTTCCGTCAAGCGTCGTGGGGAGGAATAATTGGCGTTCCAGTGCCCGACGGGTGGCACTGAATTGCGTCAGTTCGTGTGACTGTAGAATGCCTTTGATGTCGTCAATCCATTTTCTACTAGGGTGTCCTCTTGCTCTGGTAATAGATCTTCTTTAATGTAGGAACAGTTCTGGTAGTTGATGGTGTTATTTCTAATGAGATGGCCTAACCAGTTGATCATCAATATTTCAATAAATGTAGCACAAGGTGTAGATCCCGCTGTCTGTCTGGCATTTCGTATTCGGTCTCGGAGAGTTAAGTTGGCAGCTCTCCTCAAGCATCTTATCTCATACGTTTTGATTTTGCTTCAGTGTGATTAAGATAATGTCCAAGTTTGGTTTTGGCAGAACAGGGTTCTTGTAAATATGAGAGTTACTATCTGTCGTTTCGCGGACATGGGTATATTTGGATATTTCAGTATCGGTGATAGTTGATATGTAAGCGCACCTTATTTATCTGATTTCAATTTCTCTGCCTAATCTGCCATCTTCTGTGATCATTTTTCCTTCATATTTGAATTCTTTACCTTGTTTCATTGACGTGTTATTTACTAGTGTACTTAGTTGGTCAGGAAATTTGCTAATCTGCAGTACTTCAGTGTTGGCTGTATGTATACTCATATTATATCTGCTGCATGTTGAACTCAGATTGTTAATATAATTTTGCAGTCTGCTCTCGTCACTACAACACAGGCACAGATCGTCTGCAAATAAAAATCAATTTATTGTGATTTAATGTGTTGTTCCATCTGGAATAAAGAGTTCAAATGTGTCTGAATCTGTTCTGTAAGGTTTTCTTCTTTGGATATGTTGTCCATGTAGATATTAAATAGCAGAGAAAAGAGCACATAACTCACTCATGTATTGACTGCGAACATCTCGGGTATACCTTATTGTGTTCTTATTGCACTTTGGCTCGAGTGGTGCATGGCTATGATGTTTTCTAGCAATTGTCCTTGTATCCCATAGTATCCAAGGATGGTCCATAATATGTGTATGTGTACTCTATCGTAAGCCGTTACTAATATATAAACACCATATTCTGCTGGTCACTATATTCAATGTTATTTTTTCCCACATATGTGTCTAAGTGTGAATAGTGCATCTATTCAAAGTTCACCTGTGCTGAAACCAAATTGTACTGTGCTTGATGGACACTGCACATTGTCGTGGTAATGCATACTGCTTTTTACGAAATTATTGTTGAAGAAATCATCACAATTACGTTAATAAATGGTGGATGTTCGAGGTGGATGTTTTAAAATACAGAATTCCGAACGGAAACTGGGTTTGTATTCACCTAAGTGGGTTGACACTTTGAGTTTGTTGACGGACACTGCACAGTTACAACGTTCTGGTTGAAATTCACGCTGTCCTTTTGCTCAGCCACTCGTTTGACATCGCTTTCAAAGAACATCACCACAAAACGGCGTGTTCATGACCTTTGTTACGCAGTGTTAATAGACGACTTCACACTCAAACATAGGTGTTGGGTGATGGTAAATCACCCAACATAATATCCACAAACAGGGAGATCCTGGAACACAAAAGGAAAACCATCGAATATTTCCAACTATACCTAGAATTCTCCATTATACACACATCCCATCACAGAAACACTCTTAGTTCTTTCAGGTCTTTATGATCAGGACAAAACATTATCTACCACAACAGACATCGTCTCTGTAACATGGCCTAATAATAATCGATATATATATATATATATATATATATATATATATATATATATATATATATATATATATATATATATATATCATGTGCCATGCCAGAAAGCGTGGGAGGTCATGACTCGAAATTTCACTCGATAACCAGAGCCGTGGATAAGCTCAGTGTTCCTGTAGCGTCCATGCCATGTGGCCAGGCCATCCATGTATTTTCCTCTCGGTCTTCCTCTTGGTCTGTTCCCCTCGATCTTGCCAGTTGTCACTAAGTTCTCCAATCAATTTCTTCTCAGAAAATGTCCAAAAAATTGTGACTGTCTTCGTCTAATTTCTCTAATCAATTTACGATTTTCATTTGTCTCCCTTAGTACTTGGCCATTGGTTTATCTATCTGTCCATGGTATTCTTTGCATTTTCCTCAGAAACCACACTTCTGCAGCCATCAGATGTCTGTCAGCTTGACTGCACATTATCCAAATTTCACATCCATACAAAAGAACAGGTTCTATCTATCCCTTCAACACTCTTTTTCTCGTTAGTTAGTTAGTTAGTTATCAGTTGGGGTATCTTCGTTGCACTCCGGACATGTCCATAGGTGCTCAGATCCTCCCCCCAGCATATGCATCAGCGTCCGGTGGCTAATAGTGCCAGTTCTGTGTTGGTTGACGAGGCGCTTTGTTTTCCCGATGTACCTCTCGCGTCTGGCTGTGCCGATTCTTACTCCCAGGTCTTTCATCCTGGAAAGCGATGTGGAATCACTGGCGTCAAAATCCTCTGTTCTCGCCATATCTTTAAGGGCGTTAATAACATCGGCACGATCCATGGGCTGGCCATCTACAGGGGGTGCAGAGCCAGCCAATTTATCAGCTCGTTCATTTCCCTCGACTCCCGCATGTCCCGGGACGAAGATGAAGATGACTTTGCGGACAACAGACTTCCGCAGCGACTCAGTCCACTGTCTACGTACAGATCCAGCTTCGACCTTCTGAATCATGCTCATTGAATCACTTAGTACACACACGTTGGTATAATGCTGTGATTCCAGCCATATGAAAGCCTGTGTAACTGCCATCACCCCCATCGTCATGCTGCTCGTGGTCATAGAGTGGGCACCACTGGATTCTTGAACGGTTCGGCCCGCTGAACGGGCTGTAAATGCCCACGCACTTCTCTGCTGCTTTACAACATATCCATCTGTATAGATGAGCACTTCGGGGCTATCTGAGTGATCATAGATGAGCGCGTTAACCTCTGCATTGACAGCGGCAGGGTTCTGCTCTCTGCACCGTCTGTCGAGTGTGATAATGCAGGAGAAGGTACACTTAAAAGCTGGAGGCACCGGCACCCATTCCTTGCCGGGGTTGATACTGGTAAGACTGCAGACCTGTCCGACGACATCTTCCGCCCGACCCATCCATGATTTGCCCCTCTTTAGCCTGTCACCCTTTTCTCTGAATACAGCGTCATGCAGAGGGTGCTGCTCATCTGCACTTATTTTTAAGTATGCACGAGCTCTCCAGATCTTGATCCTGTGTTCCATTGTCGGGAAGTCAAGGAGGTATCTCATTGCTACACAGCTGGTGTCTCTCGTGCAGCCCAAAATGATGCGCATGGCTTCGTTTTGTACCTTTTCAAGTCTTCCAATCTGTGTAGGGCTGACAGTGAGGATGGCCAGGGCATACTCGATGCGTGAAAGCACAAGTCCTTGGAACAGAAGTAATAGCAGTCTTTGCTCGATATTGGCAGTCGCCATGACTCTCATTGCTGCCAAACCTTTTCGAGCCTTCGTTATGACATAATCGACATGATCTCTGAAGGACAGGCTACGATCAAGCCTCACGCCAAGATATGTCATTGACTGGGTTCTACTCAGAATGCTGCCATCCATTCTTACTGCCGGCAGGTCTGTTTTCACAATATGGTTGTTTAGTGAGAACCATGTAACCGTTGCCTTTGCAGGGTTGACAAGGGCATCGGCATCAGCACACCATGAGGAAATTCAGTCTAGTTCGCCCTGCATATAGTTGGCAACCGCCTGTCTATCTCGACCCTGTCGATACACG
Source organism: Cepaea nemoralis (assembly GCA_014155875.1). NCBI lineage: Eukaryota > Metazoa > Mollusca > Gastropoda > Stylommatophora > Helicidae > Cepaea > Cepaea nemoralis. The sequence goes on along the minus strand of JACEFZ010018823.1, from coordinate 436,140 downwards.
AGGATGTCGTCAACGAATGATAGAGTCCTACCCCTCCCATCCAACTGTTGTTCAGTGATCGGCGCCGTATACACGTTGAATAGTACTGGTGACAGTGGTGAACCCTGCGACAATCCTGGACATATCGTTATCGGCTCAGAAGACCAACTCCCGCATCTTAGCACCACCTTCCTTTGGAGTAGAACTGCAGCTATCCATCGTACAAGGTGAGGGTGCACTTTCAGTCTGAGGAGGGTTTGCATCAAGTGCTCGAAAGATACTCTGTTATATGCGTCCTCTAAGTCTATGGCGGCCGCACATGTCTCTTCTCTGACCTGAAATCCTTCGTAAACATCTTGAGCAAAGATAGCCGCATTCAGCCAAGACTCTTTGTTGCGTCTGTATCCTCCAAGTGTGGGCGGGAAGCAGCCGAGCTGTTCCAAGTCCCAAGCAAGTCTGTGTGCTACAATTTTCTCCAGTAGCTTGCCAACAGTATTTTCCATCGTAATGATTCTGTAGCCGCTTATCTTGGAGTGGTCTTTGTTCGGTTTTGGCAGCGGCAGCAAGTAGCTGTGTAGCCATTCTTCTTTGATCTGACCCCTCTGGATACTGGTGTTGAATTCTCTGGCCAGTTCTTCCATGTCATCATCTGATATCACCATTAGGTCACCATATTGGATGCCGTCTGGGCCTGGGGCGGTGTTAGGTGATTTCTTGAGCATCGCACGCAATATGTCAACTGTGATTGTCCATTCTTCGTCTGTCCCGACCCCCTCGCACAACTGAGAAAGTGTTGTTGTGGTCCTCTGTCTGGCGGGCTCGTCTTTCTGGTCAGTCTGTTCTATGTAGCGTGCAAGAAGGGCCTTACCTTTATCCGCATCTGACTTTTTCCATGCGAGGTCTGTGCCTTGAAAGTCTGGAATACCCCTTACGTTGTGCAGCACCGTTCATGCTCTTGTGGAGGCGCCAGAATGTCGTAATTGATTGCTCGGAGCACACCTTCCTGCAGAACTCGTCCCATTTGTCGGCCTTGGCCTGTTTGGCGCAGGATTTGAATAAAGTCGTCGTCCTAACGACCTCAGTCTTCAGGTTCGCCAACTCAACCTGTGGCATGTTAGCCTTTCTGGCCTTTTGCCAGTCTTTGACAGCCTGCCTCTTTCCCAGCCACACCTTCTCGACCTCTCCATTCCACCATGGTGGCTGCAGCCATCTTTCTTGTCTCCTACGTGAGGAAGTTAGTTTCCTTCTTCTGATCTTGCTTATGGCGTCTTGACCAGTGGTGTCGTACGGGAAGGCATTGGTCTTGTTTCTTTGACTCATGGCCCCGTCTTTCTTGATCAAGATGACACAAGGGTAGTGGTCACTATCGTGGTATCCCAGTGTGCCCCACCGGCACCTTGATGCGATGGTGGGCGACACCAGAGCCAAGTCAATGATGCTGTCAGAGTCGCCTGGTCGAGTGGCCATTCTAGTGACCTTCCCATCATTCAGACAGATTAGGGCAGCAGATGCCAGGGCGTCCTCCAAATCTTCTCCCTGTCTATTGGTGATGCAATTCCCCCATTGACTGCCTCTGGCATTGAAGTCCCCGCAGTAGATGATATGCCTTTCATCCATATCGAACAAACTCTGCCATTGTCGCACGTCGACCTTCCCATTTCGCGCATAGACGTTAACGATTACAAGCTGCACTGGTGTCATTATTCTTAATGCCTGCACTTGCAGGGCATCGCTGTTCCAGGCGGACATATCGATCTCAGACACTAGTATGTTGTCGCGGACCAGAATGGCCTGTCCGAGGTGCCGCCTGTTAAAGAAACCCATTGACTGTTCCGTCGGTGAGCTGTGTTTCTTGCAAGACTACAATATCGTTTCCGTAGAGTAGTTTTTCAAGAATGGGTCGGCGTTGACTAAATGATGCACAGTTCCAGTACAGTACTCGAACATTTCCGATACCCAATCTGTCACATTTTAAGCGCCTTCTGCGCGCGCCCGCCCTCTTAATACCACTTTGTGTCCTAGCTGGTCGTCTGGCCGTCATGTTAGGCTTAACTATCGCCACCGGGCGCCGATGATACGCCGAAAGAAGACCGGACGCGCGTGCACGAACTCCGTTGCACGGTCCGAACTCCATTTCACCACGAAAAAAACACTTAATCCATACACATTTCGGAAAAAACACGTTCCATTTTACGGGACGAAGAAATGTCCCGCCATCTTGCTTCTTTTTCTCGTTTTACTTGACATCATTTTATTGGTCAGAATGTTTTTCATCTTGCTGGAGGCTACTTTCGCCATGGTGATTCTTGTACTAATCTCTTCAAGGCATCTCCCATCAGATGTTATGACTGTTCCGAGATAATTGTACCGATTCACTTGTTACAGAATATTCCCATTTGCTTGTGTGGTACTTCGTTCTTCCTAGTGACGACCATAACCTGTGTCTTCTTACAATTTAATTCCAACCCCAGCTGCTCACTGTGTACAACAACCGCGTATACTAATTGTTGCAGATCCTGTACATTGTCTGCAATCAATACTGTATCATCTGCATATCTAATGTTATTGATGTTTCGTCCGCCAATGCGTATTCCATTTGTATCTTTTAGATTTCTGAAAATATTTTCACTGTATAGGGAAAAATAATCTGGAGATATTACACATCTTTGCCTAACACCTCTCTTAATAGGTTGATATTGTCTCACTTCATTATCAATCCTTATGGCAGCTTGTTGTTTTCAATATATGTGTTTTTATAAGTCTGATGTCTTACCTGGATGGCTTGGCCTTGTAGCATGGTCGAGACAGAAACACGGAGCTGATCCACGACTCTGGTGATCGAGTGAGATGGCAGAACATGACCGCCCACGCTTACCGGCATGGCACATGATGGATGGATGGATGGTCTTTCCCATCAATTTGTAGATCTGCAAGCATATCCACCATGGTGACATGTCTAACTCTATCAAAAGTCTTTGTGTAGTCAATAAAGCAAAGATGTATATACTTGTTTACTTCTATAGCATGTTCAATAACTGTTCGCAGCATATACACATCATTTACTGTACCCTTTCCTTCTACAAACCCACATTGTTCTTCCCCTATTTCAGGTTGTATTTTCTTCCTCACTCTTTGCATGATAATTCGAAACAAAATCTGTGTGATGTGACTCATTATACTAATTGTTCTATGTTGATCACATTCCAAGGCTCCTGATTTCTTTGGGATTGCAATAAATACAGAACTACATAATTCAGAAGGTATATCTATAGTATCAAATAATGTGTTCAGCAGTCTGTTGACTTGCTCTAGTCCAAATTCTTCTAAGGCTTTAATAATTTCAGTTGTTATCTGCACCGGGGGACCTGCCAGCTTACATATGCCTAAGAACATTTTGAATCTCCATCTTCAAAATTGGCTGTCCTTCATTATTAAATCAAATATCATACTATTCCTCTCTGTTATCATTATAAAGGTGTTTCACATAATCTGTCTATACATGTAGAATCTGATCTTTTTCTAGTATGATTCTGCCATCTTTAGTTTTTAGACAGCCTGTTGATGTACTTGTTCTTTTATTAGTAAGTTCCTGAATTCTTGTGTGCACTAATTTGGTATTTTGACTGTTGTGTTGTTTTTCAATTTCTAAGCACTTTTCCTCAAGCCATGCTTCTTTTGCCTATATATATATCCCATCCATCATATACCATGCCGATAAGCGTGGGTGGTCATGTTCTGCCATCTCACTCGATCACCAGTATCGTGGATCAGCACCTTGTTCCGTCTCGACCGTGCCACGTGACCAAACCATCCAGGTATTTACTTCTCGGTCTTCCCCTTGGTCTCTCCCCCTCGATATTGCAAGTCATTTCTTCTCATAACATGCTCACAAATTGTGACTGTTTACGTCTAATGACTCTAATCAGTTAACGATCTTCATTTGTTTCTTGAAGGACTTGTTCATTGGTTTTTATGTCTGTCCATAGTATTCTTTGCATTTTTCTTAGAAACCACATTTCCACAGTCATCAGATGTTTTTTTCATTTTTCAGCTTGTCTGCTCATTGTCCACGCTTCACATCCATACAAAAGTACAGGTTCTAGGTAGCACTTCTGCACTCTTTTTCTCGTTTCGATAGATATCTTTTTATTGGTCAGTATGTTTTTGTCATCTTGCACAAGGCTACTTTCGCAATGGCAATTCTTGTTCTAATCTCTTCAAGGCATCTCCCATATATAGGGATGTGTGTAAACAAGATATGAAAACCCTTGGCATAGACCCAGACACCTGGGAAAGAGTTGCAACAGACAGATGTTATTGGAGAAGAGGTGTACGAAAGGGACTGGTGCTCTTCGAGCGCAATCTGATCCAACAAACTGAGGATAGGCGGCACAGGCTTAAAACGCAGTCACTTACTGCGGGGCTTGCGTCTTCTTACAGATGCGGAAACTGTCACAGGGATTGTCACTCTCGCATTGGACTATACAGTCACCAGCGGTGCTGTCAGGTACCTCCTAAGCTGCACAACTCTATATATAGTCCTTTAGGACTGTAAGAAGCCTACTACTACTACTACTACTACTACTACTACTACTACTACTACTAATACTACTACAACTACTAATAGTAGTAGTATACTAGTAGTAGTAGTAGTAGTAGTAGTAGTAGTAGTAGTAGTAGTAGTAGTAGTAGTAGTAGTAGTAGTAGTAGTAGTAGTAGTAGTAGTAGTAGTAGTAGTAGTAAATCTTAGTCAGATAAGACAGTAGACGGTACTACCTGCTTCTATTAGCGCCGAATGTTGGGCGACGCTTACCAAACCTGACAACCCATATTGTGCCAACGGCTTCGGTCGGAAGAGCGCAATAGGGAGGGTACAAGCCTTATCCTGGTGTGAGGATATGCAACCTAAAGACTAAATGTCATGGCAGGGAAGACCAGGCCCTAAGCCTTGGTTGGTAACTGGTCTAGGATCGAAGCTCCGAAAGGCGGACTGTTAGAGCATTGCTTTGCTGATGCGGCAGCTTCTGCAGCCTGTCTTGTTCCAGATGTGTTGGTGTTACCTTTTCTCTGGAGTAAATTAGACAGGCAGAAAGAGGGATCATGCTGCATGGGAAACACATTGTCTGTAAATTCAGCCCAGGCTTTGTGCTATGGAGAGGTATAATTCCATTTTACAAACTATCGTCTGTCAAGACGGCAAAGTGCCAGTCAGTGGTAGTAAAAAAAACGTCCTAACGATAACTGAGTAGTAATTGTACACGCTGAGTTCAGCAAACAGCTGTTAAATTGTTTGTTCAAGCAAGTATGCAGTTCGCATTGTGTTATCACTGGTTTTACTATGCATGATGTATGCATGTTTAGATTAGAAATCTATAGTGAAATAATGTTATCAGCAATCTTATGTATTGGTGTTTCTTTTGTCGTTTTTAGTATTTTATTGAGATAGATCGGTTGTATATGTACATGTGTTTGACTGTGTGTCGTTGTGTTGATTGTTTGAGTGTTATGTGTGTGTGTATGACAGTTGTGCATGTATAGTAGATGTGATCTTCTGTAACTCTAAAGGATCTGTTCTGCCTGTCTCTGGAAATTACTCTCTCTCTCTCTCTCTCTCTCTCTCTCTCTCTCTCTCTCTCTCTCTCTCTCTCTCTCTCTCTCTCTCTCTCTCTCTCTCTCTCTCTTTCACGCTCGGGTAAACGTCATACATATGTGTTGTTAATTTACTTTGTAACACGAGACGCTTGTTGCAATGTTTATTGTATGGTCCATTCTGTGATACTGTTCAAACTTGTTTAGATCAGAACGTTTCTAGTTTTCATTTTGTTAATTTTAAAAGACAAATAGTTCCATAAGATCCGTTGTTGCTATTTTAAGTTAACAGTGTAGCTATATATACTGTAGTAGTGAATGAGAATGCTTGGAATATGTAATGATTTCTATTTAAAGATATTGTAAGCTAATACTATACATGAGATCAGATGATCACTCTATCGTCATCAAGTAATAGGTAGGTAATTGCGCCATGACATGAATGTAATATTACACCGTGTTGGTGTGTATATGAATGAATTTGTTATAATCTTAGATATAAAGAAACAAGCGCAATACAACTTGTACATACACACTGATATGCATGGTACACAGGTTCTGACACCACACGCAACAACAAAATAAATAAATAAAAAAAATAAAATAAATGAAAACGAGACTATAACCAAGTCAAAAGCTTACTAACCAGGCACATTTGCCAGCCGACAAATATCTTGACAATACAGCCAGCGTGTTAGAACATATGTTATTTACCTAGGTATATTATCACGTAGGCTAACTGCACTTCTATTAATACATTTTTGTCTACCACGTGTGGTCACATGTTGGGAATCTTAGAGAACGACATTGTTTTAATTTTCTTTAGTAGCTGCTCATCATAAGGACTGTACATGTCCTATACAATATCATAATATGCAATCTTCCAGCTATCTTCTTTACACATCATTTATGTATATACTCTAATTAATTAGTTACTTTGTCTCCCTTCCAGGTTATAGTACAATCGATTCTTCTTATACCCCTTGATACACATATTTTCTATTACAAAGGCTTCTACTCGTTTACCTATGCAACTGTTGATGTGCTTTATAATGATCTAAATTAGGAGCTATATTTATGACACAATGTGGGAAGCGGGTAGCACACAACATAACGGAGGTGACTATTGTTAATTTTTTTTTTTTTTTTGCATATCCTTTACAGGACATCGTTGTCAACACCAGCATCTTTCGGCTGTATGTTGATTTCCTGGCAAGATTACGCTTAGTAGTTTGCTATTGCTTTCTGAGCGGCCGCTTACATACCCCGTAAGTTACCGATGCGATTCGAACCACTGCTGATTCTCACCGTCATCGCGTTACCCACGAGAGTATATGAGATTACGGAGAAAAGTCATAACCTCTAAGCCACGAAGCCGGCTAATGGTAATTACTGCACATTAATTCAAGTCTGTGCTTCGTGATTGTGTTTCCTGCATTGATTCATGCAGGCCTTAATGTATGCATTCGTTCCTGCATTGATTAATACATTCGTACATTCAGTGGTATCCGCATCATGACTCTCATTAGAAGACGAGAAATCGAACAGCAAGGTGTCACAATCTAAAACACAATCTTTCTTTACCTCTTACACTCTATGTTCTTATCTATATCCGTCTGTCTGTATGTGTGCATGATTGCGTGACTAACTAAGACTGGGCGCACGAGCGCGTGTAGGTTTTATGCGTGTTCGCGTGTACGCATAGGCGCGTATGTATGGGTGTGTGTATGTGTGTGTGTGTGTGTATGTGTGTAAGTGGGCATTTCTCTACATGGGTATGTGCACACGTGTGTAGTGGCTGCGTCAGTCCATGCTTGTGGTTAAATAAGACTTTCATATTTTGCAAATGTGCGTATTTTTATTTATTAATTTTTTTTTAATCTAAATATTTTTGTGCTCAATCTTCAAGCCTTATATCCCGAAACATCCAAACAAATCAATATCTTCACTGTTTAAGGGAAAACGATCTGGAGACCTACACATGTATGTCGCACACTTCCCTTTAGTAGGCTAGTTAGTTAGTCATTTAGTCGCGGTTCCAAATTCACGGCAACGGGTCGTCTCCATTATGCTTCCTTCCCGTGCCAGTGAATATCACACAAATCGCTCCTCACTGCCCAATGTTAAAAGTGGAACGGACAGGAGTCTCGACACCCAACAGCCCGCACAGGTACACTGTGCATAAACCATAATGCCGCCGCCCGAATGTCAACACAAAAGTCCTCCAGGAAACACACAGTTCATCTTCATGGAATCGGCTGCTTGTACCCTCCCAATTGTGCTCTTCCGCCCGAAGCCGTTGGCACAATGTGGGGTGTCGGGTTTGTTAAGCGCCGCCCAACGTTCGGCGCTAACAGAAACCAGGTAGTACCGTCTACTGTTATACGGTAGCTCAGTCATATCTGACTAAGACCTGACTAAGATGAATGAATATATATAAATACAAACCAAATATTATATATATATATATATATATATATATATATATATATATATATATATATATATATATATATATATATATATATATATATATATATATATATATATATATCCATCCATTGGCACCTTGCCGTCTTGACAGACGATAGTTTGTGCTCTAAAAAGGCACAATAACTTTTAACTATGGTGGTAGCGAGTGTGACTGATAAGGCCAATTTGCGCTGTAAATGTCCGTTCACAGTGGGTGCATGTGAACACGTGGTCATTTCCATCATCATGCACCATCTTACGTCTCAAACGCTTGGTATGTGACTTTTCTGCAATAATTTTCTCCTTTGACTTTATTCCATTTCTGATATTTGCCCTCCATGCAACACGTTCTGCGGCGACTTGCTCCCAATGTGCATTATCAATGCCTGTATCAATCATGTCCCGCTTACACACATCTTTGTATCGTAGTAGAGGCCGACCCTGAGATCTCTTACCCATCTGTAATTCACCAAAAAGATATCCTTTGGTATTCTACCATCATCCATCATCCTAAGATGTCCTATCCATCTAAGTCTACGAAGACTGAGCATGGAATAAACTGCCACACAACCTGATCTTTCCAATACTTCAGTATTTGTGATTTTGTCTTGCCACTTAATACCAAGAATTCTTCGCAGACACCGCATATGAAAGCTGTTTAAATTGTTCTCTTGGTGTGAGTAAGTTGTCCAGGTTTCACTGCCATAGAGAAGAGTACTAAGGACACAGGCTTGATAGACAAGGACTTTTGTTTTGGCAGTAAGCTTCCTGTTCTCCCAGACTCTTTTTCTTAACCTGTTCATTGTTGTTGCTGCCTTACCAATCCGGATGTTGATTTCCTGATCTAGGGATAATTTGCTATTTACCACTGATCCTAGATATGTAAAATGGTCTACTATCTCTAGTTCGGCGTCGTCAATAAAGATTGATGGTACCCCATGTGCACCTTGTGACATAATCTGTGTCTTCTTTTTGCTAATTGTTAAACCAAATTCAGAACAAGCATTGGAGAATGCAGATAGTAGACATTGCAATTCTTCCTCAGAGTGGGTCGTAACTGCAGCATCATCTGCAAAAAGCAACTCTCTGATCAGTACCCTCCTAATTTTGGTCTTAGCCTTCAATCTCTGAGCATTGTAGAGGCCGCCATCTGAGTGTGAGTGAATGTATATACCACCATCGTGATCACGAAATGCATATTTCAGTAGAAGTGAAAAGTATATTCCAAAGAGGGTGGGAGCTAGTACACAACCTTGCTTAACTCCACTCTTGATTTCAAATTCTTCAGAAGTTGCACCATCAAACTTGATTATACCCTTCATGCCTGTGTGGAACGATTCCACAATGGACAGAAGAGTTGGTGGGCAGCCAATCTTCTTTAGTGCCTTGAACAGACCCTCACGACTGACCAAATCAAATGCCTTTGTGAGGTCGATGAAGGCAATAAACAGTGGTTGATTCTGTTCACGGCATTTTTCTTGCATTTGTCGCAATGAGAATATCATATCAGTGGTAGACCGGTTCTGTCGAAAGCCACACTGTGAATCGGGGTAGACTTGATCTCCTAGGACTTGAAGTCTGCGCAGAACAATTCTGGCAAATACTTTTCCAACAATACACAGAAGTGAGATACCCCTATAGTTGTTACAGTCGCTCCGATCACCCTTGTTCTTGTACAGCGTTATGATGTTTGAATCTTTGAAATACTGTGGGGCTTGTCCTTCACGCCAGCATAGCTCTATTAGCTGGTGGATCTGTAGAGTGAGTGTGTCTTGCCCACTCCTGATTACCTCTATTGGAATCCCATCCTTACCTGGAGCCTTGCCAGATGCAAGTTCATTTATAGCACATATATATATATATGTGTATATGTGTGTGTGTGTGTGTATGTGTGTGTGTGTGTGTGTGTGTATTAAGGACTATGCTTAATAAGGTGGAGGAAGGAATGTTTCGTGTGGGAAGGCTATCGTCGCTTCAGATACTTTGCCTGGTCATGCGAGGGTGTTTGGGAATGAACAGGCTGATAGGATGGCAGGGAATGCACCTCTTGGTGGTAAATTCAAGGTGGAGAAGGCGGGATACATTCTTTCCGTATGAGGAAAGAATGAGATTGCAGAGGATCGGTAGGGGTTCTGGAAGAATCTTAAAACTGAAAGGGAAGACCAGGAGAACTTTAAATCAGATAACGGTGGGAACATTTAGTAGTATGACTCTTAGCTGGATGTTGAATTAGGGGACAGAGCACATATGGGGATGTCCTGAATGCAGTAATGTCGGTTCTTATCTTACCTCATCACACACACGCACATACACACACACGCACATACACACACACGCACACACGCACGCACACACGCACGCGCGTACACACACACCCACAGACACTCGCATATATATATATATATATATATATATATATATATATATATATATATATATATATATATATATATATGCGTGTGTTTGTGTGTGTGTGTATGTGTATGTGTGTGTGTGTGTGTGTGTGTACGTGCGTGTGTGTGTTTATGATCATCATTAAGTACCATGCCAGCTTGCGTAGCCTTGCATATCTCTTTACAGAACGCGGTCTCCAAAATGTTTTCTGCCTGCCTCTAGTATCTCTAATTAATTAAGACGACCATTTGTTGCTTGAAGGACACTCTCGTGTATTTTAAACTAATAAACTTTACAAAGTAGTCTAGCTCAGTTCTCTTCTTGCAAAAGAAAAAAAAAGACAAAAACAAAACAAAACAGTGTAACTTAAAATGTAAGAGTTATACAAAGTTGACCTCTATTGATGCAGCTGTAAACGTGCATACATCAATGAGGTGCCATTAGCAATAAACAGTGTGCAGTGTTGCCTAGTTTCTCTTGGTTTTGGCAAACAGACGTGTATAAATTCTTCATGTCTTCGAAGTGTACAAAGAGGTTGGGTCTTTATACCGTCTGAGAAAATTGTTTAAACGCAATGTGTTGGATTACCACACGCAATATAAAGTGTACTATGTAGTCTAGCCTAGCCATGACCCCACTGACTGATGGCAATGAGAAGTATGCAACGCAATTGTCAGGAACTGTCCTGGGGAGTACAGAAATCGGCGTGATACTGACAAATGGCCCCCACAGAGACTATATAAACATGGGTTTGGCATCACATACACAATGCGGTGTGAGGCGTGTACAGAGGTCCTGTGACAACGATACGAGAGGATCGTCATTGCAGGGCACAACGTAACGTATATACAATATTTGTAACGGTACAATATTAAAATTTTGTGGGCAGACAATCAGCAGGTTGTTCATACGCTGATGTTGTTAGTGTACCAAATTAATGCACACTTACATGCAGGAGCTTAAATTAATAAAAACCTTTGAAATGTTAACCTGGTTAAAAAACTCAAGCAAAAGTCGGATGTTTTGGCCTAAGGGTTTTGACCCAAGGGTGCATAACGAGACACATCGCAATTACGTCTGAAACACACACACACACACACACCCACACCCACCCACCCACCCACACACACACACACACACACACACACACACACACACAACAGATGAACACAGTAGAAGAAATTAATAAATCCCGCTTACACCAACAGACTGCCTAAAACACAATATGGAATTTCATAATAGAGAAGGATCAGATTTTAGATTCACTGTCAGAATACGTGAAAGTATGATACACGTGATGAACAGTTGGATATTTTATAACATACTAGCAGACCCGGCCCGGCTTCGCCCAGCTCAGGTGGGGAGCATCTCATGTAATTCATATAAGTAGTCATATAAGCTGCCGTTCCCGTTCCTGTCTGTCTGTCTGTCTGTCTATCTGTCTGTCTGTCTGTCTGACCCTGCCCGGCATCGCCTAGCTCCTGGTGTGGAGCATCTCATTTAATTAATATATGTAGTCATATAAGCTCCCGTTCCCGTTCCCGACTATCTATCTGTCTGTCTGTCTGTCTGTCTGTCTGTCTGTCTGTCTGTCTGTCTGTCTGTTTGTCTGTCTGTCTGACCCGGCCCGGCTTCGCCCAGCCCCTGATGAGGAGCATCTCATTTAATTCATATAAGTTCCCGTTCCCGACTATCTGTCTGTCTGTCTGTCTGTCTGTCTGTCTGTCTAATCATTTATTGGTTGCGGTTAGAACAACCTTAGATAAACGAAGACCAACTTACAAAAAGCATTAGAAAGAGCACTTGAAAGATCTTTACATATTCCCCATACAATTAACTTGGGTAAATGGAGCAGCGGCAGCAGCAGCAGAAGAAGAAGGAAAAGGAGGAGTAGGAGGAAGGAGGATTAAAAGGGTGGAGGAGGGAGGAGGAGAAGGAGGAAAGAAGAGATAGGTGGAGAGAGGGGGAGGAGGGAGGAGGAGGGAGAAGTAGGGAGGAATAGGAGGAAGGAGGAGGGGGGAGGAGGAGGAGGAATTAGGAGGAGGAGGGGAAAAGAGGAGAAGGAGGAGGAGGGAGGAGGAGGAGGAAGAGGGAGGAGGAGGAAGGAGGAGGAAGGAGAAGGAGGGAGGAGGAGGGAGGAGAAAGAGAGAGGAGGAAGAGGGAGAAGGAGGGAGAAGGAGGAGGAGGGAGAAGGAGGGAGGAGGAGAACGGAGAAGGAGGAGGGGGAGGAGGAGGGAGAGGGAGGAGGAGGGAGGAGGGAGGAGAGAGGAGGGAGGAGGAGAATAGAGGAGGAGGAGAGAGGAGGTGGAGGGAGAAGGAGGAGGGAGGAAGAGGTAGAAGGAGGAGGGAGAAGGAGGAGGGAGGAGGGAGGAGGGGGAGAAGGAGGAGGAGGAAGAATGATGAGGAGGGAGGAGTTGGAAGAGGGAGGAGGAGGGATGTGGAGGAAGGAGGAGGAGAGAGGAGGAGGGAGGAGGTAGAGGGAGGAGGTAGGTAAAGGAAGGAGGGAGGAGGAGAGAGGAGGAGGAGGGAGAAGGTAGGAGGAAGAGGGAGGCGGAGGGAGGAGGAAGAGATAGGCGGAGAGAGGAAGAGGAGGGAAGAGGAGGGAGAAGGAGGAGTAGGGAGGAATAAGAGGGAGGAGGAGGGATTAGGAGGAGGGGGAAAGAAGAGGAGGGAGGAGGAGGAAGAGGGAGGAGGAGGGAAGAGGAGGAAGGAGGAGGAATGAGGAGGAGAGAGAAGGAGGAGGAGAGAGGAGGAGGTATTAGGAAGAGGGAGAAGGAGGATGGAGGAGGGAGGAGGAGGGAGAGGAAAGAGAGGGAGGAGGAGGGAGGAGGAAGAGGGAGGAGGAAGAGAGAGATGGAGGGAGAAGGAGGAGGAAGGAGGAGGAGAACGCAGGAGGAGGAGGGGGAGGAGGGGGAGGGAGAAGAGAGAAGCAGGGAGGAGGAGGGAGGAGGAGGAGAGAGGAGGAGGGAGGAGGAGGTGGAGGAGGGAGGAAGAGGTAGAAGGAGTAGGAAGAAGGAGGAGGGAGGAGAAGGAGGGGGAGGAGGAGGAGGAATGATGAGGAGTGAGGAGGAGGAATAGGGAGGAAGAGGTATGTGGAGGAAGGAGGTGGATTGAGGAGGAGGGAGGAGGTAGAGGGAGGAGGAGGGAGGACAAGGGAGGAAAGAGGAGGAGGAGGGAGGAGGTAGTGGGAGGAAGAAAATTAAGGAGGAGAGAGGAGGAGGAAGAGGGAGGAGGAGGAAGAGTGAGGATGGAAGAGGATGGAAGAGGAAGAAGAGGGAGAGGGAGGAGGGGGAGAGGAAGAGGAAGAGGGTAGGAGGAGGAGGGGAGAGGAGGAGGAGGGATGTGGAGGAAGGAGGAGGAGGGAGGAGGAGGGATTAGGTAGAGGGAGAGGAGGAGGAGGACGGAGAATGAGGGAGGAGGAGAAGGGAGGAGGAGGGAAATGGGAAAGGAGGGAGGAGGTGGGGAGAGGAGGAGGGAGGAGGCGGAGGGAGAAGGAAGAAGGAGGAGGAGGGAGAGGGAGGAGGGAGAATGAGGAGGGGAGGAAGGAAAGGGAGGTGGAAGAGGAGGAGGAAGAGGAGGGAGGAGGAGGAGGGTGGAGGAAGGAGGTAGAGGGAGGAGGAGGAGGTAGAGGGAGGAGGAGGAGGAAGGAAAGGGTGGAAGAAGAGGAGGACTGTAGATAACTTCCTTACACATGAACGCCTACGCCAGTCGGCACGGCACTTGATGATGATGATGATTGCTGTGTGACGATTCTGTGTAGTCACGTCATTTTCTTCGCTTTTCCTAGCGTTTTGGTTCGAGGATTCTTTCATCATCATCATCAAATATTTACGTACGTATTTAGGGAGGGGGAGGAGGGAGGAGGAAGAAGAAGAAAAAAAATATGACAGTTGGCAGCGCTGGAATGAGAGGAAGACGTGTAGAAAAATTCATCTCAATCTGATGGACCGTTCGCGAACGCATAAAGGACATACAGACATACACATCCACACACATTGCCTTTTATATATAAGACTAGCTGACCCGGCCCGGCTTCGCCCAGACCCGTGCGGGGATCTATCTATCTATCTATCTATCTATCTATCTATCTATCTATCTATCTATCTATCTATCTATCTGTCTGTCTGTCTGTCTGTCTGTCTGTCTGTCTCTCTGTCTCTCTGTCTGTCTGTCTGTCTGATTCGGCCCGGCTTCACCCAGTCCCTGGTGGGGAGCATCTCATTTAATTCATGTAAGTAGTCATATAAGTTCCCGTTCCCGACTATCTATTTATATATATATGTCTGTCTGTCTGTCTATCTATCTGTCTGTCTGTCTGTCTGTCTGTCTGTCTGTCTGTCTGTCTGTCTGTCTGTCTGTCTGTTTGTCTGTCTGTCTGACCCGGCCCGGGTTCGGCCAGCTCTTGATGGAGAGCATCTCATTTAATTCATATAAGTAGTCATATATGTTCCCGTTCCCGACTGTCTGTCTGTCTGTCTGTCTGTCTGTGTATGTATGTATGTATCTATCTATCTATCTATCTATAGCCAGGGGACTTAACTTAAGATATAGCAATGATACTAAAAGTTATGTTCTTTGGTTTATTTTTTCTTATGTTGGGTTGTGTAATTACAAAATTAAATTTTAGTAAGTAAATAGATGATGGTACACTAAGAAACTATTACAGTTGGTTGCACAGGAATTAAAAGAAAAAAAATGTAGAATATTTCATCTCAATCGGATGGACCGTTCGCGAACGCATAAAGAACGGACATACATACATACATACATACATACAAACATACATACATACATACATACATACATACATACATACATACATACATACATACATACATACATACATACATACATACATACATACATACATACATACATACATACATACATACATACATACATACATACATACATACATACATACATACATACATACATACATACATACATACATACATACATACATACATACATACATACATACATACATACATACATACATACATACATACATACATACATACATACATACATACATACATACATACATACTGTCACAGCCTCACATAAGGGCGGTACCAACATAAAAGTAAGAGATACTGGCGAAGGGCTAGAACTCCAGCTAAAGGGAAAGAATCGAGTCACTCGAAGGCTTGAATAATCCAGAGCCTTCTCGAAGGACCGGTCAGTGTGTCCACAGTCCCGTGGACACTGATGGGGCCCGCCGATTGCGGGGTCCACGAGAAACTCGGAAAGAGTTACCACCCGTGTCAGATTGCGACACGTGTGGAAAGGCAGACACGGACTGGACATCGAGGAAGCAACAGGGCTTACCTTAAGGGGGACTTGAGAGTTCGGACCCATGTGTATTTAGGGGTCGTATACATATGTTAGATAGCTGATAGAGTTGTTGTGATAATCATGTTTAATGTAAACTCCTGTGATACGCAACTTGCTAAGTGCGGGCTTGTAAAAACCCACTTCGCCAGCGCACTGTAATATAATGTTAATAAATGTTGCTATATTGTATCTGAACGGAGTTTGTTGCCTGTATGAGCCCGAGTTTCAATCCCCTAGAGATCTAGGACTGTGACAGGCTATTTGGGGGCAATCGCCGGTTTTGGCACAAGCTTTACGTTTCAGACAGCTCTTGGTGTTGCCAAGTAAAAAATTATATCAACTTTAATACATAACAAAGTCAAAAACTTTGCAGCTATCTATTAATGAACTATTGTAGTCCCTCTACAGAAATATTTCAAATGATGATAATGTTATGAAATTTGACATTGACATGACTGTGACAATTACATTGACAGTTACTAATTTTTTTTGATTCCAACATCAGATTGTTCCGCGAATTATCGGGTGTATTTAACCTATCCTCCAGCAGTGGCGAGAGAACAAGACTACAATCGAAAGCTCAGGGAAAATAAGATGAGTTTCATTTCATGCTCATTACATCCCTAAGCGATACTTACCCTCATCCATTGATGTAACATTTTTTCTTTGCATTGATTTTTATGTATATGCTAATCTCATAACCAACAAAACCTTTTCATGTAAATTTGCTCATGTAAACATTAAGGGGATAACTAATTTTTGTACACCCCAACTATTTTCAAAGGAATTTAATTTCAGTAAAGTGAACAATAACTAAAAGTACAAGATGTCAACATTAGAACAATGTATTGAATTAGGTATTAGGTTAGGATATAAAGAGGAGAAACTTTCAGAATGGGCACAAAAGACGCATTCAGAAAATATTGCACGAGAAGAAAGAGCAATAGAACGAGAAGAGAAAAAATGCAATCAGAAAGAGAAGAGAAAAAGATACAGATGCAAATTGAGGCAGAAGAGAAAAAGATGCAAGCAGAAAGAGAAGAGATGAAGACGCAAATTGAGGCAGAAGAGAAAAAGATGCAAGCAGAAAGAGAAAGATGCAGATGCAAATGGAAGCTGAAGAAAAGAAAATGCAACTGCAGGCTCAAGAGAAGCAAATGGAGCTTGAGGCTGCGACCAAACAAGCCCAATTAAATGCAGAGACACAGATAAAACTAAAACAAATGGAAATTGACTCCAACTTAGAAATGTCAGTAAACAAAATTAGAAGTAAGGAAGATGAACAAAAATACAACAAATATAAAGGCCTTGTCAAAGCGTTTTGTTCAGGAGATTCTATAAGCGCATACTTAGAGAACTTCGAGTGTTTGATGACCTACCATAAGGTCGCAAAAGTCGACTGGTCATTTATTCTGATGAGAAATTTAGCACTAGAGCCCTTAAAAGTGATAGAGACAGTTCCACAAGACATGAGGAAAGATTATGATTATTTAAAGCAAAGAATACTCCAACATTTCTCACTAGATACAGCAGGCTATCAACAACAGTTCTCAAAATTAGCCCCACAACCTAACCAAACTTTCATAGACTACGTGTCTACAGTTCATGATATTTGTACAAAATGGATAACCTCAGCAAAAACAAATAACAACCATGATAAACTGAAAGAGCTAATTATAATTGATAAAATTATTAGCACAATTCCAACACCTTTTTCGAAATTTTTGAAACAAATGGATTGTAAAACTATCCAAGAAATAGAAACCAAGGGGAGCGCATTTTTTTTACAGCGAACCGCGATATTTTCCAGTTAAATATGAGCCAAAATGAAACAGCAGCAGCAGTTACAAACACCAAATACTCAAAACCAAATGAAAATAGGTTCAAACAACGCTCTAAGTTCACAAAACCAGTCAAGTGTCAGTATTGTCATCTGACACACGAAGAGTACGCGATGTGTGACAAATCACCGAATTATCCACATCATCTCCAAATGATAGTGGAAAAACAAAAGAACAAAAGAAACGCATATCAGAGAGCGGTCAAATGTTATTTTTGTTCGAGCTATGGCCACTATTCAAGATTTTGTGAAGGACGAAAGATAATGAAGCAGGCCAATGCCGCATTAATAGACACATCCTCAGATGAAGATGTTGAACAACAGAACGAATGTGACATCCAGAATGAAAGTTTGAGTGAGTTAGGTAATGCAGTGCAAATCATTGACACCATCACTGATAACACATGTAACACCTGTAGAAAATTTCAGCTTGATACAACTTTGTTATGCGGCCACACAATCCCAGTTTCTAACGAAATGGCCAACGCAGCCTTATCATCAACAGGCAAATTAAATTTCTCAACAGGTTTTGTTAATAATAATACGCGATTCCGGGGCGACTCTTTGTGGAATTAAGAGAACATTAGTTAACGACAAAGACTACACACACAAATACGTAACGTGTCGCACATTCGCAGGCACGATCGAAAGATACCCCCTAGCACTTGCCGAAATTCGCACACCTTTTATATCAGGACAAGTGCTATGCGCAGTACTAGAAAATCCTGCCGCTGAAATCATCCTTGGGAATCTTCCCAACATAAGATCTTGCTCTGAAAGGGAAATCAGAGAATGGGAACAGAAAAACGGTATCCAAAACCCAAACAGCGATTCCAAAGTGAAACACCACGCGTGCTTGTCTCAAACTGCCAAAAGCACAAGGGAGACAACCAATGACGGAATTCGAAATGAATTCACAGAGGTGCAGAATACAGGGGCGGTTGAATCTTTCAATGATACCATCAAATTAACACCTCGAACTGAGGATCCCATCGATCCACAAATTACTGAGCCTGTAAATGTGCAACAACACACACAACACACTAATATAGTAACAAGACAAACGACACACAAAACCCACACCGACCAACTTCAGGAGTCGCTACAAATCATATCACCTAACACTACCACCACCGATTTTATAGAAGACCAAAAATCAGATCCAACCCTTTCACAATATTTTCGGTTAGTAGGATTAAAGCCAAAATTGACGAAAAATGCTTCTTGGACATTTAGACTAAATAACAATGTTCTAACGAGATTATATACCAGAGATCAAACCACGATACAGCAAGTGGTTCTACCTCAATCACATCGTGAAAAAGTGCTACATATAGCCCATGACTCACTTTTTGGAGGTCATATTGGTTACGAAAAAACCAGGGCCAGAGACCTGAGTCAATTTTATTGGCCTAAATTTTGCCAACACATAACAACCTATTGTAGATCATGTGATACCTGTCAGAAACTAATCAAAAAGGGAAAATACCCTACGGCAGAAATTCAATCAACCACAACTGCCTCGAGACTATTTCAAATCGTGGCAGTTGATTTAGTAGGTCCTTTGAACCACATCTCAAACAAAGGAAATAGATACATTTTTACACTTGTTGATTTGTGTTCAAGATGGGCAGAAATGATTCCATTAAAATCTATCTCCTCTAGGGATGTGACGGACGTATTTGTGCAGATATTCTCCCGTTTTGGCTTTCCGGAGAAGATAATATCAGATAGAGGAACGCAATTCATATCTAATGCCACCCAATCGGTAACTAAGTTACTAGGCATAAAACAATGTTTCACCAGTCCCTATCGACCGGCCGCGAATGGAATTTGCGAAAAACTAAATGGGGACCTGAAACATATGTTATCCAAAGTGACAGCTGAAAGTCCAGCCGATTGGGATATACTTCTCCCAACGGTGCTGTTCGCATACAGAGAAGTCCCACAATCAAGCACGGGGTTCTCTCCGTTCGAATTGATATATGGAGCGAACCCAAGAGGACCTCTCACTATTTACAAAGATATAATATCACAACCCGTAAATACCCAATTACCAGTTTCCACCTATGATTTGGTCACTGACACCAGAGACAAAATCATTAGATCCTGTATACTGGCCAGAACATCATTACAGGAGAAAGGTTTTAGGTACAGGCAGTACGCCAACAAAGGTGCAAAAACGATTGTATTACAACCAAATCAAGATATTTTACTATTGCTACCTGACAAGAGAGATTTACTATCAACCTCTTGGCAGGGACCATTTAAAGTTGTGAGAAGGATTTCGGAAGTTGATTACGAAATTTCTTTGAATGGAAAGTTGAAAATATTCCATGTAAATATGTTAAAACCATACTATTCTAGAACTGATAGTGACACGAATAAACAGACGCAGATAACAGATGACAATATCCAGACTGACAAGAAGGACGACAGAAACGAAACGACAATTACCCGACTGAGTGACACCTCGACAAACGAAGCATCGTTAACGACTCATTCTTGTGACAACGAAGACGACGAAAACATATTCACAGTACCGACAATATGGAATAACGACAACGACGACCAAGTTAACGACACATTGACAACTATTAGTCTCGACGACGACGACAATGACATTGAAGACAATTTACAAACAGTAGCATCAGTAATAAATCAGACGGACGTAGACAATACAGAAATTCCAGTACCAATTATGAACGACGACAGTACTATGAAGGACATACAAATCTCTGACACTTTGACACAACAGCAACGACAAGACATTTTGTCTCTTCTTAACGACTATAAAACTATCTTCTCAAACAAACCTGGACGGACTGACAAAATAACACATTCAATTGTGTTGACAGATCTAACACCGATCAAATGTAGACCATATTCGATTCCTTTACATTATAGAGCAAATTTAGACAAAGAAATTTTGGACTTAGAGAAAAATAGAATAATACAGAAATCTGTGTCCCAGTATTCTTCGCCAATTGTCCTGGTGAAAAAGAAGGACCAAACCATTCGTTTGTGCATAGATTATAGCAAATTAAATACTATAACCACGACAGATGCTGAACCTATGAACAGCTGTGAAGACCTCATTTTGAATATGTCTCAATCCTCCTTATTTTCTAAGCTTGATTTAGCTAAAGGTTACTGGCAAGTACCACTACACCCTTCTTCAAGACATATAACAGCATTCGCTACACCCCTTGGGTTGTACGAATGTAGATATCTTCCATTTGGTCTTAAGAACGCTCCCGCCACATTTGTCAGGTTAACTAGACTGTTATTGCACGGCATTAAAATTGATGATATATGTATTCATTCTTCTAACATGACTTCTCACTTACTTACACTCCAACAAGTCTTTAACCAAATCTTTCTTTTTGGACTTACTATCAAACCTTCCAAGGTTGAAATAGGCTATAAACAGATAGACTTCCTAGGTCATAGGATCTCCGAAGGCAAACTATTGACAGATGATAAAATCGTATCAAAAATTCTCAACCTAGAAGTTCCAACTACAAAGAAACAGGTTAGAAGCTTATTAGGTCTCATAAACTATTATGCCAAGTTTATACCAAACTGGGCAGAACTTACATCAGTTTTTTTCTAATCTGTTGACAAAAGATCACCCAGAAAAATTTTGTAAAAGTATCCGCTTAGAGGATGCAATGTGCAGATTGAAATCAATGTTTTCTAACCCACCCGTATTAAGATTACCAAACATAGATATACCCTTTATTTTGACCACAGATTCGAGTGCTATCGCAATTGGAGGATGCCTGATGCAAGAATATCAAGGGGTGAGACATCCAATACTCTACGTCAGCCGCAAGCTGAAAAAGGCAGAGATCCATTATTCCACAGTGGAGTTGGAGGCATTAAGTCTACTTTTTTGTATGCGCCGATTATCTAGGTTCCTCTTAGGTTCGCATTTTGTTGTTTTAACCGATAATTCGCCATTGTTGGTACTTAAGCAAGGTGTTCCTAAAAACCATCGTTTAGAAAGATGGTGTCTTCTTCTTCAAGATTTCGACTTCGAAATCCGCCATATCAGGGGCACTGATAACATTATTGCTGATATTTTATCACGGCAAACTAATGCACCAGCAGACGAACACTAGGCACATTAATTATTCGCCATACAATAAGCTGTGATATTTTAGTCTGTTGCATAGAACGGTGTACCTCTACACCTACTAGAGAACTTTCATTCAGAAGTATCAACGCCCAAGTGAATAGGTTACGAATAACACCCACGAACATGAAACTTTGAGAACCCTATATTACCAATTGCCAAAGCTTTAGAAACAATCCGAGCGATATATAATATCTGTGAAATGATTTCAACCAGTGAACTGACAGTCATCGTGAAAAGATTAAGAACACTGCATACTCGCTATTGCTAAAGAAACTTCGCAAACAGCCGGAATAGAACTACGTCGATTACAACATGCAAGAAACAGCTATATTAACTGTTAACATTCATGGCACGACACACGGACAACAGGAGGACAACGCACACATCGTCGTTGGATTTAGTTAGTTAGTTAATTAATTTACTATTATTTAATATGTATTACACTTGTATTGAATTATGTATATAAAATTTGTCAACCTATAACTTGTATATTTTCTACCATAATATTACAGGTAGTTCCACTCATAGGTGAAATATTCTTCCTATGCAATTTTCTCTATTTAAGTTATAAACCATTTTTTGAGTACTCGTACAAAAAGTACTTATTACCTTAAAGGGAACATATCGCCTAATCAGTTTTTCTAAGGGCAGTAAGACTTACCTCAACTTTATTTGGATATTTTAACAAAATACTATTTTGTATGAAAGATGTATAAATGACAGGGTGAATGAATTAAATGAGAGAGCGATATACTGAACGGACAAATTGTACGCAAAACGTATTTATTTTAATTTGTCTGCTTCTTTCATGTAAAAATGTATTACCTGTCTAAATTGTTGATACATGTTTAGTATTTAATACACTACATCTAAGCGACACTGTTTGGAATGCCCGATCATGCATTACACACATTGGGTTAATTCATGACAAAGGATATCCCAACTCGTGACGCTTGGAGAAAAACCACACAGTGAGCACACACTTTATACAAAACTCAAAACTGAACACTAACAATTAAAATACAGTCACTTTATTAGAAACAGCAACATATCAGTCAATACACTAACAAGCCAACAGGAACACATGTAGTCAGATGGGATAAAACAACAGCATAACTACATATTCAGCATTATACAACATACGGAAGTAAAAGTGTATCGAAATGCACACACAGGACAAGATTTGCAGGTGTACTTAAATAGCCAAGAATTTCGTCTTGTTAAAACTCTCTTACACAGAGTTTAATTATCTTGGTATCATATGGATACTTGAGAAGGGCGCGGTTGTAAAAACAACTGGGAAACGTCACGTAACTTCGGTCAGATAAGCATGTTTAAGGACATAGAAGAGTGAGACCTCTTCAGCAATCATCTTGAAGTGGTGTATGGGAGAATACATGAGTGTTGATGCAGATGTGTAGGTTGCCAAGTTACTATCCACCAAACTACAAACACCGACTTTATGTGATCCTGTGACAGAATTAGTACAAAACTAATTACCGTATAATAACCCATCAAAGCAGGGGGAGAGGGGGACTCCTGTCACAGCTTCACATAAGGGCGGTACCAACATAAAAGTAAGAGATACTGGCGAAGGGCTAGAACTCCAGCTAAAGGGAAAGAATCGAGTCACTCGAAGGCTTGAATAATCCAGAGCCTTCTCGAAGGACCGGTCAGTGTGTCCACAGTCCCGTGGACACTGATGGGGCCCGCCGATTGCGGGGTCCACGAGAAACTCGGAAAGAGTTACCACCCGTGTCGGATTGCGACACGTGTGGAAAGGCAGACACGGACTGGACATCGAGGAAGCAACAGGGCTTACCTTAAGGGGGACTTGAGAGTTCGGACCCATGTGTATTTAGGGGTCGTATACATATGTTAGATAGCTGATAGAGTTGTTGTGATAATCATGTTTAAAGTAAACTCCTGTGATACGCAACTTGCTAAGTGCTGGCTGGTAAAAACCCACTTCGCCAGCGCACTGTAATATAATGTTAATAAATGTTGCTATATTGTATCTGAACGGAGTTTGTTGCCTGTATGAGCCCGAGTTTCAATCCCCTAGAGATCTAGGACTGTGACACATACATACATACATACATACATACATACATACATACATACATACATACATACATACATACATACATACATACATACATACATACACACATACATACATACATACATACCTACCTACCTACCTACCTACCTAGCTAGCTACCTGTCTACCTACCTACCTACCTACCTACCTACCTTCCTTCCTTCCTACCTACCTACCTACCTACCTGCCTGCCTGCCTACCTACCTACATACCTACCTACCTACACACACACACACACACACACACACATATACATACATACATACATACATACATACATACATACATACATACATACATACATACATACATACATTGTGTTTTATAAATATAGATGGAAGCACCACTACTACTCATGATTGATTTTCAGCATGCTCATAATCAAATAAACATTGGCAGGACTCCGAGTTCAGACATCACACCCGAAAAGATTAATTCCTTAGAAGAGCATGGTATAGACCAATTTATCATATTGCAAAACATTATATGTAATATTTGGTGACATTATCGACTTACTTATGTACATCAATGTTAATTGTAATACCGAAAAGGTTAGGAGCTTTGAAGTGTGATCAACATCGAACTATCAGCATACCGAGACAAATCACGAAGATTTTACTAAGCCTCATCATCCAGTCCGAAATATGAGAAGAACATTGTGGGATCGTAGAATGCAAGGCTTATAGTAAATGTTGTGTATATACTGAGAACATTATTGAAGATTGTATAGAAGTAAATAAAGACCTACATATTTGCTTTATTGACAGACTTTCGATAAAGTAAGACATGTACACATGATGAGGGTGCTTGTAGTTCTACAAATTGATGAGAAAGACCTTATACTAGAAACAAAGAACATATATTGGAAACAACAAGCAGACATTAAGATTGATAATGAATTAGGTCAATATCAGCCTATAAAGAGAAGTGTGCTGCAGAGATATGTAATGTCTCCAGATCTTTGTTCCCCCTAAACAGTGACAATGATATTATACATTTAGAAGATATTAGAGGAATTGCTGTTGGAGGACATGAATTAGATAATATTAGATACACGGCTGAAACTGTAGTGGCTGCAGACAACGAACATGATCCGCACTATTTAGCAGATACGCAGATGTGGTTATTGTTCACAGTGTACAACTAGGGTTAGCATTCAATTGTAAGAAGACAGGGGTTATGTTCTTTTCTTAAACGCAAGCAATGCCACAATGTAATATGCAGGCACATAGTAACAAACCGTTGTGATAATTTGGTTGCGTCCAGCGTGTACCGCGTGGTCTAGTACACCCGCTTCACACGCCGGTGATCCGGGGTTTGTTTCCGGGCCAGATCAAGGATATGTTCAACTGACGAGCTCGGGTGAGAGCGAAACTCGAGTCTAGTGCTTCCGCATTGACGTGCATGGACCTATTGTTCATACCAGAATGCGATCGGCGATTGCCAGTAGTGGGTTGTGCTCAATATTTACATCTCAAATCCCGACACAACCAAATAAATAAATTCTTAAACAAGTGAATCGGAACAACTATGTATCTCGGAACAGTTATAATATCTGATGGTGGATGTTTTGAAATGATTAGAACCAGAATCGCTATGGCAAGGGCAGCCTTTTTCAAGATGGAACATATTGTCCAATAGAAAGATGGCAAATGCAACGAGAAAACTATTGTTGAAGTTCTCCAATGAATCTCTACTTTGTATGGCTGTGAAACTTGGAAAATGAAACCGACAAGCTGAAATACATCTAATGGTGAATCCATAGACATGGGCATCAAAGTGTAAGTCCTACAAAAATAAAAACAACTGAAAACAGTAAATTAATTAGTTAAATTAGACGTCGACAGCAATCAGTTTTGGGCAAGTTATGAGAAGAAGTAAACTAGAGAACTTTCTGCCAAGTGGCAAGTTTGAAGGGAGAGGAAAAATGGGAGAACAGAGAGGTAAATACCTATATAGCTTGGCCATATGGCACGTTCAAGACCAAAACACAACGCTCATCCATGACTCTGGTGATCGTATGAGAAGGCGAAACATGAAGCCCACGTTTATATGCATGACATTTGATCATGATGATGATCCTGAGTCACCAAGGCACTGACCACCACCCCTGCAGCATATTTGTAGAGAAAGGCAGATGTAAGAAATGCAAGCACAAAGTACCGGCTTGAAATAATGTGCGGTCATTTTCACTAGTCACCGCTGGCATTCTGTGTGCTACCCGTCTTCGTCATTGCGTTATGAATATCGCAGCTCGTTTCGGTCATTGTAATGTTTCAGTGGTAAAACGTTAGAAATCTATATAATATTCAATCATTGTATCAAGGGACATAAATAGAAATGATTGTACTGCAACAAGGGAGACACAACAAATAATTTATTGAAGTACAAATGAAGAATGTGTAATGCCTATAGTTTAAGTTAAGACCTAATCGTAGGATTTCTAAAATTGCATATTAAACTTCTAGTCAAGGGCTATTAAGTTAAATGTAAATAATTGCGACATCATAGATTTCCATTATGTGACCTCAAGCTGAAGATAATATCTCTAGGGAAGTGCAGTCTACTTACGGGGTTGTATATTTTTTGCACGAGCCGGTTTAGTATAATTGTTCATCGTCTTCTAACAAATATTTTTGCCGGCACATTTACGTGTGCCTCATAATGATATCAAATATGGTCTTAGAGATATTTAATCGCAGGAAGAAACAGATAATACTGATGTCCATCACAAATAGATTACAGCAGTCGCAGATGTTTTCCTTAACTCTGCAGTTATTTCGACCCTAGCAAAGACTAGTCGTTGTTTTGGAGTGTTCAGCAGAAATAACTCTCAGTCGCCAAACATGTAACATGTGTTACCTTAGTTTTCTTTCTAATACAGGAATGTGGTGACAAAACGCATCCGTGTCTTACCCCTCACTCGGTTTGTTCATCGCGCTGCCCACTGTATGATGTTTATGGAGGAATAGAGGAAAAGTCTGGCCTATGAGACTACAACCTCCAGCATGAGAATGGAGGTAGTAGCAGTTACCACAGCCTTCCAATGTTTGGAGGAAACCGATGCAACACACATTGTATTAATTACGGATTCACGGAGTATGCTTAGAAATGTTCGTGATTAATGTTTCGTGTAGGAAAGCTTTCCTCGCTTCGGAGGTCACAGATTGTGAGAACTGCATGCATTGTTTGCCTTGGTTATGCGGAAGTGCGGAAAAAAGGGGGTGGGGGGTGGGAATGAACAGACTGATGTACTTGTAGGGAATGATTACCTATAAACAAGGGAGAGGTGGTCGGGCGCCTGTGGGAACAGGTGGTGAAATCGGTGGAATAGACTGATGTACTTGTAGGGAATGATTACCTATAAACAAGGGAGAGATTGTCGGGCGCCTGTGGGAACAGCTGGTGAAATCGGTGGAATAGACTGATAACCAGTATATGAAGACAAGTATATAACGGGGGGATTGGCAGGGGTTCTGGACGCATCTCAAAACTGAGAAGGAAAACCATGAGAACTTTCAATCAGATGGAAGTTGAATCGATTAGCAATATTATTCTTCGCTGGCTATTGAACGAGGGGACAGAGCACGTATGGGAATGTCCTGAGTGCAGTGATGTCGTTTCTTAGCACTACTTACTCAACTTTAAGAAAGGCTAAGTTTCAAGGACATCTTATCACAAACACCAGAAAGAGGCAGTCATCGATGTATGACCACATTATAACGTGACAACACCAGGAACATGTTGTAACAACCGGACAGATTTGTGGACAGTGCGATTTAGTAAGTCAGAGAGATAAAATGCTTGAGTCGTCTTTCATGACACGGACGCGAGTCAGCACATGTCGTCGAAGCCCACGACAGTCGGCAAGATACTTGATGATGATGATGAAGGAGAAGAGAGGCACTGAAAAAAAATCGTGACGTCAGGAACAATCAGCAGTAGACGAGGCAGAGGCAGAAGAAGGGGAAAGCATTGGACGGTTTCAGACATGGCCCAGATAAATTATTCAAATATAACCATACCTGGACGATAACTATAGGAACTATTTATTTGCTGATAATATAATCTTCTATACAACTTATTCAATGGTAACAAATAAAATGACTGATATAGAAAAATGGATATTGGCATCTTCTCCAGTCAGCACCATGGTCATTTCTCAGGACATGACGTTGCTGATTGTTAAACTACGATTCTCCGCACATTACACTACTCACTCGGAACACCACTCAACATAACAGCAGTAGACTTGACCAGTAGTGGACTCGAACAGTAGTAGACTCCAACGCCAGTTGTGGTTTTGTACGTGTATTGCTCGACACACACTAAGATGAATACCATCAATTTAACACTCACATATTCAACAATAAATTTAACAACGTTTTCTAAACACAAACTATCTCTCTAAAAAAGTGGCTCATTGTTGGCCATGACTCTGTTCTGAACGTGGTCCGCACTCGACGATACCCACGACTCGAATCCCTTTTCCAGATCCCACTTCCTGTTGACTTTGGAAGCGAGTCCCAGCATTTTCATGTTGTGCGAAAAGTATCCACTTTCACGTTCCAGGTGTCAATTACTGAACACTGCCATAACCTCTAACCTCGTCTAACCTGGGTTATGGCTTGACTATACCATGACGTAACCAAGGTCATGGCAGGTGACTTGAATGCTAACAGTGAAAATCAACAAGGCGGATGCACTGTAGACATGCGTTGACTAAGGGAACAGAATGAAAGAGGTTGCATACGTATACAGTGGGTACAAAAGCATGATGTCATTATTGGAACCACCTGGTATCAACAACATCCAAGGAGATTGCGGACATGGTGAAGTTCTGAAAATATGATCAGAAAAGAGATTGATTACATCCTCATCAATAGAAGATTTCGAAATGCCTATAAGGTCGCAATAACTATACCTATTTCACACAAGTGGAGGTTTGTGTCTTCATCTTGTGCCACCCAAGTGTCACCGCCTCACCTTTAGATATATTATTAGAGGGCTGCAACTCCAGCCCAAGGGATAGAAGCGAGTCGCTCAGGACCCGAGTAATCTAGAGCCTTCTCGAAAGACTGGTCATCGAGTCCATGGTTCCGTGGACACTGACGTGGCCCGCCTATTGCGGGGTCCACGAGGAACTCGGACAGAGTTACCGCCCGTGTCGGATTGGGACACGTGGAGACCGGCAGAGGACAGACGGACTTGAGAGAGGCAACAAGGCCTGCCTGAGAGGGACTCAATAGATATTCATAGATATATATATACATAGGCTAGATAGTGTGCTAGATTGTTGTATGACAACTATGTGTTTGATGTTAACTATCTGTGATATGTACTATAGCGCGGGCTGTTAACCCACCCCGCCGATGCAATACAATAAATGTTCTATATCATAGCGAACGAAGTGTATTGTTGCCTGTATGAACCCGAGCTTAGATAGATTGATAAGAGCAAGATGATGACAGGCTTTTTGGGGGCTAGTTTTCCGGTTTTGGCATAAAATGTTTTGCGAAAGAGCTATTAATTGCCATGTAAAATTACTTAATTAATCATATCAAATTGATTTTGGTAACACAAATTGTTAACTTTACAAGTTTACAAAAATTAGTAGCTATCTAGCGATAAAATAGAATTAATCTGAGTCCCTCAGCAGCGTCACAGCAGTGCCTCCGCAGTGTGCCTCATTATTGTTATTCTGTAAACTATTTTTGACATGACTGTGACATTTTTTGAAAGTTACTAATGTTTTCTCACTCTACGAGCAGATTGTTCCGCAAATAGTGCCGCGGGCAACCTATGTAACCTTTCCAACAGTGACGAGAGTACAAGACAACATCGGCGAGTTCTGGGATTGAAAGCTAAGTTTCATTCCATACCCATTGCAACTCTAAGCTGTACTTCTCACCTTCCATCATTGTATCATTTTGTATCATATTGATTTGTTTGCATATTCATGACCTTGTAACCAACATAACCTTGCATTTTGATTTACACATTAATAATTAAGGGAGATAACTAAATTTTCCACTCCCCAACATTTTTTCTAAGGGATTTAACTTTATAAACATTACAAACAAGTAAAACACAAAATGTCTAGCTTAGATAAATGCATTGAGCAAAGAATAAAATTAGGTTATAAAGAAGAGAAACTGTCAGAATGGGCACATAAAACGCACGCAGAAAACATTGCCCGTGAAGAAAGAGCGATAGAACGAGAGGAAAAACAAAGGCAAATGCAAATGCAGGCAGAAGAAAAGAAATTGCAACTTGAGGCAGAAGAAAAGAAAATGCTAATTGAGGCAGAAGAGAAAAAGATGCAATTACAAATTGAAGAGAAGAAATTACAATTGCAGGCTCAGGAAAAACAGATGGAGCTTGAGGCGGCGGCCAAACAAGCCCAATTGAATGCCGAGACGCAAATAAAACTAAAACAGATGGAGATTGAGTCCAACACAGAAATATCGGTAAATAAGCTAAGAAGCTTCTCTGCAGCGTTTGTCCCATGAAGGTGAGGACAGGCAAGCTTCGTGCAGAGTGGCTTTCTTCGCTTCGGAGTTCACGGGTGGCAAGCATCGAATAAATCTTATCTTCGGGGCATGCCGGTGTGCTGGGCAATGAACAGACGGGCAGATTGGCTGGCTCTGCAAAACTTGTTGAAGTATTGATGCATGACAAGGCAGACGTGGTTGCGGCCTTGTGGGAGCACGTGTACACCTCGGAGGGGCAAATGGATCACCATGGTCTGGCAAGAATGCGACAACGTAGGGTGACGAGGGGATCTGGCCGACGCTCGACGCTCAGAGGAAAGGCGAGACGGACATATAATCAGATTGTTAATGGTACTATTGGTGTTGGAACTCTTCGCTGGCTGGCTGTTATGAATGGGGATGGAGCACTTCTGGGAATGCCTCGAATGCTGTGATGTTGGTTCCTAAATCAATCAATGAATCAATCAATCTATTCTTCATCTTTGAAATGCTGGATAAGTAGTGTGTATTGTCGACTACGCTTGAATTCAAAGCGAGCGAAAAAATGTAAGAACTCTATGAAATTCTTTATTCAAACTGCCATTAGCCGATGCTGTCCACGAGGTATCCTGCCTATTCTATATACCTGGCGGTTTGTGTCTTCAGCGTGTAACATTAAAGACCTGCTTCTCTTCACCTAGTCTCCTTTAGTATCATCTAAATGAACTGTGACGGTGATGACTGTCGTGAAATCACTCAAAGTTTACAATCAGATGTCAAAAATACCAAGGACAGTTGTTTACTAGGGGGGTCGGTGAGATCAATCAATACACCGTCCTTTGAAAGTTTCCCACCAGTCGGGAAATTGTAGCCATGTGGTTGTAACACGCGTGCTTGTTTTGGTTGTCAGGACAGGAGGAGATAACTGGGGACATTGATTAAAAACAAGGGAGATAAGAACTTATTCTGAAATGGATAATCTGCCCCTGGGACCATCTGAGGTGTTTTGTTTTGGTTGTTGAAACAAGCGAGACAACTTTTGCATTGGTTGTGCAAAGTGGAGAGAACCTATTCGGAAATGGATAGTCTGCCTTTGGAATCATCTGATGTGTTGACATCAAAGACCTCACTAGAACTTCCGGCTCTTTGACATAAACAAGTCTTGTGTACATTAGTGTTGAAGAAAAAGTTGACTAGAGCAGACGTGCTTTGTCACTGCAGTTATGGATTTTAATAACATCTACCGTGTGCTGGATTAATTAGATTTAATTTTACACGTGCCTGTTATGGCAAAATGTAGATGTGATTTAGAAGAACTGCTGTGTTGCCTAAGGTATACTAGATAGTATAATTACGCCTAATTAATATAAGCAGTAGCTTTCGTAAAACTAGCTAGAGTAGTGAAGTGATGATTAGCTCTGTTAGTTGAGAATAGAGTAGGGAAGGGAGAATTAGCTTTGCTAGTGAGAATCGTGTAATGGGGTGATATTTGGAGAGATTTAAGAATGGGTTGGGAGATGGGGGAAGTGTCCAATGGTGGGATCTTTCAGTGAGGTGCCCACTAGGGATCTGCACGCTGTTTATTGGTCTTTCCTTGTCATAACCTGATTTAGATTGAAGTGATGAGCCACTCTGCTCTATGACAGAGTTGGTTCACTGATAAAAATCTCTGAGCAAGGCAGTAGGCCTACATTCAGCTAGTAGGGATTAGTATCAGGCGGCCTTCACCAGACGTGGTCTCTTTCTCTAACAGGTTCCCCTACGTCTATGAAGAAGCTCTACACTGGGTTTGATGGAGGTCAACTCTTATTAAGAAGAACATCCAATGAACATTCACTTTATGTTTATAAGATGAATAAATACCCAGAAGAAAGTACAATCAGCACTGTTTATGCTAGGCCTAGAATCCAGAGGGTTCATACGAAATGGGCTCAAGTGAGAGAAACATTATAAACGATTCTTTTACAATAGGGATTCACCCAGGGTGGGTGATACTCGTTTCTTCACTACATACCACTGAACAATAGAGTCTAGAGAAAGACATTTTGACATGAAGTTCTCGTGGAATAAGTTAGTCTAGAGAAGAACATTGAACATGAAGTTCTCGTGGAATAATATAGTACAGTGAAGAAGTACTTTAGAACAGTTTGTGTGTGACAATCTATGAACATGGATTAGAACAAATGTGAGACATGTGACTTTGAAACCTAGTTTTCACGGTACAGTGATCCGTACTTATTTGAGTTATAAGGACTGTAGTCTTTACAGTGATTGAAAGATCAATGATTAAGGTTATACAATAACTATTTTTTGGTGGATCATGCATCTAGTCGACCCAGTGGATCCCGGAGAAAGTCAACGTTCAGAAGAAGAGACGCATCAATCGGCGAGGTGTTCACGTACTAAGCTATCATGCTGTGGCGTACCCTTGCTATGATGATCATCTGACTTGGCTCCTGATCTGCTGCTCTGAGTCTACATACACACTAAAATATTCGACACACATTCTACACAGTACACACACACACACCTCACACCCATACTCTTTGCTTTAATAAATTATTTGTATTTGTTTGTTAAGGCTAGAGATGTTGAGTATGTTGTGTTGAAGAAGAGTGAGAGGGGGCATGATCTAGGGGTGAGTGAGAGTGAGAAAGAGGTATCTGCAGACTGACGGAGTTTTGTGGACGGAGTCTGGTGGTTTCTCTAGGACAATAATATTGGGGTAATAAAAATGTGGGTGTTGATTCCCCTCACTCCAGGGACGACACTAAAGTAAGAAAGGATAACTTACGACATTTATTGGGGGTTCGTAAACGTGATCTTTGGACAGCGGGATCTCTCGTAAACGTTATCTTTGGACAGCGGGATCTCTCGTAACCGGGGTCTTTTGACAGCGGGATCTCTTTTAGACGGGATCTGGTGACAGCGGGATCTCCTGACAACTGGGTCCTTTGACACGGGATCTTTAGTTAAAGGACGCAGATACTGTTAGAGAGAGAATCCAGCTAGAGTGAATGTGGATAGAGGTTAAGACACACTTCTTACCTGTTCACACTTCACACGTCTGCATAAGTCTGTGGTCCTGATTCTGCTCTTGTAACTGAGTGATTGTATTGTGTTGTGCTGTGTGTTATTAAATGTATAGATTAACTGTAATTGTTCATTACCGATATATTTCTCTTGGAGATAATCTACTCTATCTGCTGACTTACCTCTCTGAAAAATGATCACTCCTAAACTAACCACGGCAGAACTAAGAGCAAAGGGGGAAGAAATGGGCTTGTCGGGTTCTGCCCTAACAGATTACATACAAGAGGTGGAGAGGGAGTTTCGTCAAGCAGAAAAGGAAGATCGAAAGGCCGAGTTGGAATTGAGAAGGATGGAGTTAGAACAAGCAGCTAAGAAATTGGAAGCAGAGCAAGCCATGAGAAGGCTGGAAATTGAAGCTAAGCAGGCAGCTAAGAAACTTGAAGCTGAGCAGGCAGCCAAGAAACTGGAATTTGAAACTGATCAGGTAGCTAGGAAACTTGAAGTTGAGGAAGCTGCTAGGAAACGGGAAGCGGAGCAAGAGGCTCAGAAAAGGGAGCACGAGTACCGGATGAGGGAACTAGAGTTAAAGAGGCAATCTAATGGGGAAACTGAGGGAGCAGTTGGAGGTTCCTCCATCCCAGGCTTAACCCCAGCCGGTGGACATAGTTACCATGCTATGAAGTTCCCTCTAGCAATCTACGAGGAGGACAAGGAGAAGATTGACCAGTACCTTCAACGCTTCGAGGCCATGTCTGTTGATATGGGTCTGGACAGTGACAAATGGTGTCTTAAGCTATCCCAGGGATTACGCCGGACCGGCTACGAGGTTTATTACCGCCTGCCACCAGGACATGAGAACAATTATGACGAATTGAAGACAGCTCTGCTGAAACGATTCGACGTTACGTCACATACCTACCGGAAAAAAATTTCGAGTAGCGAAACGAGAACCGGGGGAGTTGTTTGCCGCCTACAGTTTGCGTCTAAAATCCTATCTCCATAAGTGGATGGAATTGGCTGGGTTCGCACATGACTATGAGAGTCTGTTAATAGCTTAGGAGGGGATGATGTGCAAAGACTAGGCACGGTTGAGCATCCTATGGAAACGTAACTAAGGACGCTCAAGCCGTGACGCGGGGGGTAGAGAAGTTAGTTACGGGCTGGACTTTGAATTGACAACATCGTTTGCTTATAATAGAAAACCTCTTGTATCCTGTTATATATATTCTGATATATTTCGTCAAATAAAACTTATGAAAACTACAACCGGGACTTCATTTATATACATCTTATCACTGTCCCTGTAGTGTTACAGTACAGATTTGGTGCCGCTATAACCAGAATTTTGGACTTGGCTGTTGCAGACACAATGTGAAGTACTAAGAAAATATGCAGCACAGCGAAGAACTTTTATTGAACGCCTTTTCTCAATTTGCTACAACAACAAAACAAAAAAACGTTACCACAGCAGATGATTTTACTGAGTGAATCTTGAATTTTGTCAGAAGCCGTACTCAAAGGATCCAGACCAGACTTTATCAAAAGTTGAAACTTATATTGGAACCACCGCAAATCATTCTTTTACGGAGGTTAGTTGATTGGAGCCGCCATACATATTGGAATGAATTGTTAGATGGAGCTACAATCGTAGGCTGTTTGTCAGAATTATAGGCTGTTTATCATCGTGTCCTGGAATGACCTGACTGTTGTCCTTGGGAGTCACAATGCTGTAAGTTTTGACCTGCTGTTATCGGGGCCGTTGATTGACCTTGCTTGCCTAAAGGAGGTCACTTACTGGAGCTGTCCCAGACTGAAGAAATTTTGCTCCTTTCAAAAAATAAAACAGTCGCAACTAACCTGAATTTTGGGAGAAACTACAGCTCATCAAGATGTCTGTCATGAAGAATGCGATTTACTTGCATTAGTCTTTTCAGACGCGGGTGGGCATAATGGTTTGCCGTCCTGCTGAAGAAGAGAACCTATTGTAATCGCTTCATTTCTCAGCTTAAGTCGTTTCAAATCCAGACGTGCCCTTTTTCTTGTGAAGTCCAGACGTGCCCTTTTTCGGGTGAAAAGAAGCTACAAATATGGGGTGCCCGCCAATGGGTGAAATGGAGAGTCCAGAGGTTTTCCTTTCGCTGTGATGGAGTAGAGGAACACGACACGCTCGTTTTTTTTTCTGTGAAGCCTACAGTTGTCAAGCATAATCCTCGGTCGGCGTGTTTGGACTTACTTTCCTGCTGGACCCGTGGAAGATATATTTCAGCCCTTTAACGGTATTTAAGATTTAACTAATATAACATAACATTGTGTGTTAGATAAAATTGATTAATTAATTTGAACACTTGATCTTTATAAGTAGAAAAAACAGTTGCTTACGTCCCTTGTCTAATTTAAATACGCCTATAGTGGTATACTTATTTATATTTATTAACTAAATTATAATTGTGAATTTGATTATATAAATTGTATAGCAAAACTATTTCAGCATATTACAGCATGGCAGAGGAACAAGTTTCGTTAACACAGGTGTTAACTGGAGTAGGCACGGCAATAGGCAGACTCAACACAGCAATAAAGCAACAAGGAATAGGGACAGAGATTGAAAAATTTAGTGGACAGGCGAAAGATTTCAAGAAATGGATGACTTCGGTAGAGAAATATGCATTCTTGGTGGCGGCAACGGATGAGGAGAAGATGAAAATTGCTTACCAGTCCACTGTAGCACCGGTTTCAGATCACATTAGAAGAAAATTAGAAGCTAGAGTAGATGAGACATGGGAGCATTTCAAGGATGACTTAGCCCACAAGTATGCTGAAATCACAGATCCTCAGCATGCGTTTTCAGTGTTAAGATAATCCAAGCAAAACACTGGAGAAACTGTGCAATTATTTAGTGATAGGTTGATTAACCTAGCTGAGGAGGCATTCCTGGGACAGAACGTACAAGGAGAGGAAGTGGAACGAATGTTGGTCGGGATTTTTGTAGACGGTATAAAGTCAGATGGACTGAAGTTTAAATTAATGAGAGAAAACCCTGAGAGATTACCACAAGCTGTGGATATAGCTGTACAGGAAGAGAATTTGAGACGAAGATTTAGACTGAGAGTAGGACGAGAAATAGGAACTAGTCGGGAGGATAGGATCGAAGAGCCCATGGACATCGGACAAACAAGGTTCGGATGGAATAGAAGAGGAGGAATACAGACGTTGCAGGGAGGTAATGAAAATGCTTATGATAGAAGAAGACACATGAGAAATCCTATAAGAGAAACGGTAGGTAACTCAAATATAGTCTGTTGACAGGCAGGGAAATTAAATTGTACAGAGGATGTGTAATAGCCAAAGTAGAACATGATTCTAACAGCGTATTAGCAACAGATAGATGAATTATTCAGAAACTCCTATGGAAAGAATCAATACCAGGAATAGACGCGGAAGAAGATGGAACGTGCAGAATGGTGAATTGATCCATCCATTCAGAAAACATAAATCTCAAATATATTCAGTAGACAAAACAACAACTGAACAAGAATTATTAGCACAGTTAAAAGCTCCACCAGAAAATAAGGAAATATTAGAAAAACTTGCAAAAGAGAATCAAGATGTTTTTGCAATTAACGACTTAGAATTGGGGAAGACCAAAACAGTCACTATGGAAATAGATACTGGAAATCACCCACCAATTAGTTTGAAACCATATAGAACTCCCTTAAGGAATAGAGAAATTGTCGAAAAGGCAATATAAGATATGATGAAAGCAGGAATAATAACAAGATCGAAGTCAGAATGGTCATCTCCGATTGTCATAGTGACCAAGGCCGATGGTTCACACCGATTCTGTTGTGACTACAGGGCGTTGAACAAAATCACTAAGAATGTAGCTTACCCATTGCCGGTGATCGATGATATTTTAGGGTTACTTAATGGGTCTACCTTCTTCACTACATTTGATGCAAGGGCAGGATTTTGGTGTATCCCTATGTCCCCAGATGCTCAAAAGAAAAGTGCTTTCTTTACACACGCAGGTTCTTACGAATCTTTACGAATGCCTT
Source organism: Cepaea nemoralis (assembly GCA_014155875.1). Taxonomy (NCBI): domain Eukaryota; kingdom Metazoa; phylum Mollusca; class Gastropoda; order Stylommatophora; family Helicidae; genus Cepaea; species Cepaea nemoralis. The sequence continues at coordinate 398,717 of JACEFZ010018823.1, read as the reverse complement.
TTGGGGTCAAAACTGCGCCTTCTCACTATATGTTATTAATAAATCAAGTATTAGAAGGCATGCAAAAGGTCGCATTAGCATATATAGATGACATTTTGATCTACACAGCAGGAGACGTACAGGATCACCTGAAACATGTCAAATTAGTACTTGACAGATTAAGAATACATGATGTTAAATTGAAACTCAGTAAATGTGAATTTCTAAAAACAGAAACTAAGTAGCTGGGATACATTATTGATAGAGAAGGAATTAAACCAGATCAGGATAAAGTAAAGGCTATTAAAGAATTGCCTGCTCCAACCAACGTAAAAGAAGTTCGTGCTTTTATCGGTACATGTGGGTATTATCGTCGTTTCATTCCAGGTTTCTCAAAAATAGCAGAGCTCATCACTAACCTGACTGGCAAATACGCTAGATTTAAGTGGAATGATGAGTGTCAAAGAGCATTTGAGTTTTTTAAAAATAGCTTAACAGTAGTGCCACTATTGACACATCCAGATTTGGATAAACAGCTTATTTTATATACATATGCTTCGGATAATGCTATAGGAGCATATTTAGCACAACCATATGAAGGAGAAAGTTCAGGAATACCAGGAGTTAAGAATGAAAGACCAATTTATTTTCTGTCACACAAACTTAGTAAATCTCAGAGAAAATGGTCTACTATAGAAAAAGAGGCATACGCTATCCACTATGCTCTTCAGAAACTTAATTATTATTTACATAACGCCAATTTCATTATTAGAACTGATCCACATGCCCTTAAAATCTTAACTAGAAGCTCCAGTGCAGAACAGAAAAATACAGACATGGGTGTTGAATTTGCAGGGGTACAACGCAAAGATAGAGTACGTAGCCGGTAGGGACAACACCTGTTCAGATTTATTATCCAGAATCCCGTATCCAGAAACATCAGGAAACACTGAGGATGAGGGTGACCCGAAATAGACGACCGAAACTGGCAAGCAAATATATTAGATTCTGCCATATTAAGTAGAGAAGATTTTGGGAGCTTACCGTCAGATCAAGAATCTGAACCTAGAACGGAAGACCCACATTTAATGCAATTTAATATGAAGGAAGAACAAGAATTAGATCCGAAAGTTGTGGAAATAAAAGAGAAATTGAACGAAACGGGTGAAAACAGTTGTTAGAATAATTTTCTACTCTTGCAGGATGATGATCAGTTATATTACGTGAATGACAGAAGCGACCAGTTGAGAAAATACATTCCAAAACATTTGGAAATTGAGATTCTGAAGGCATATCATGATGAGAATGGTCATCTTTGTCGTGATAAGTTAGTAAAAGCACTCACTAATAAATATTTTTGGCCGAACTTATTTAAAACTGCTTGTAAATACGTCGATGCGTGTGAGAAGTGTTGGTTAAGAAATAATAAAACGATCAAATGTCCCTTACAAGATACTGACATTCCTCAGTTTCCAATGCAGAAAGTGAGCTTAGACATATCAGGTCCTCACCCTAGAACACTATCGGGGAATGTATATCTACTTTATATAGTGGATTGCTATAGTCTTTGGCCGGAAGTTTATGCGATTCCGGATAAGAACGCAGATACCATCATTAATATTTTTCTACAGGAGTACATACCAAGATTTAGTTGCCCACAGATCGTACTCACAGATAATGGTAAGGAGTTTGTGAACAAGAAGTTTGAGAAGTTATTACAGGATTTGAATATAAACCATATAAAAACTTCATAGTATAGACCTTCTTCAAATGCAAAGAATGAGAGACAACATCGAACATTGTATAACATAATAGCAAAAATTGTCGAAGAACATGAAAAAGATTGTAACCTTTCCTTAGGATCTGCACTAAGCGCGATACGCACAATTCAAAATGAGGGGACAGGTTTTTCACCATTTTATTTATTACACGGAAGAGAGCCTATACTCCCAATTGACAATCTGTTAAAACCAAGACGTAAATATATGGGGGAGGAATTTCAGGAAGTTATTATACAAGAAATGCACAAAGCGCATGTAAGGTTAAGAAACAATATAATTAAAGCCAGAGAAAGACAGAAAAAGTACGCAAACAAAAATACACAATTACAGGAATTTAAAGTAGGTGATAGAGTTTATTATAAGAAGCATAGAAGAAACTCCAAATTTGATGCTCATTGGATTCCAGGTTATTATATTTTAGAAACGTTAGGTAATGTATCATACAGTATAAAGAACCAAATCACAGGACATGTAGCACGGGCACACGTAGAACATTTAAGAAGAGATAATGAAGATAAGAGACACAATAACAATAATAATAATTATTATTATTCAGACGGGTTATATTCAGATGGACAACTCGTCAGAAGAGCTAAATATACAATACCCCCAGATTTGGGAAAAGATCCGGTACAAAGTCAGTTAATAACAACACCAGTTTACGATGATACTTATGAACAGGCAGAGACAATACCGAAAACTTTGATGAAAGAAGAAAGGAATACGTATGATGGTTGTTATGATAGTGTTGAATCTATGTAGGAAGAGGTAACCACTCCATTTAAACATACCAGACAAGCAGTGAAAAGGAGAATAGAGAAAAAGAGAAATAGAGAAGTTAAAAGACAGAGGAGAATTAGAGAAAATTCATCAAGCGACGAAGAAATGTCATTACTCGAAAGATCGTTAAGAAACTATGATATACAGATTAGATTAGATATAGATATAGAAAGGAAAAAAATAGCGGCTGCTAGCAACAGACATACAGATGAAGAAGAAGGAATGGGTGAAAATTCAGAATCTAATAGAGATAGTAGCATAAAGGAAAATATTTCTCTACGAGAGGATGAAGACATTGATGTGGAGATGGCACTTGTACAGAAAAATCTAGAATTACTGAAGAAATGGAGACATAGTAAATAAATTGATAGAAAATGCTGCAGATAGCAGGATGAAAATTGTGTGGTTTAAAGAGGAAATTGATAATTGATAAAATACGGTAGCTGTGTATTACAGGTGATTTATAGAAACAGATTGGCAAATAGCTTAATTAATAGTTGTGGTGAATTGTCTTGAGGAGTAGACATGATGTTGTATATTTTAGTAATAAGTTAGGTAAATTCTCGTGTGGTCTTGAAGATGTATTTTTTATTACCATTTGATTTTGAGATTTGACTTGTTGAGTTTTATTAATAGATACATAATTTATTATTAGTCCAAAGAAAGCGACTAATAATGGATAGGATATATTTTTAAAAAATGGGTTCTTTTGTTTCATCATGTATGTCATATTATTTTGAATAATGTCTTTCTTTGAATTGGTTGATTACCTTTATATGAGGGGAAAGAAAATTGTCTTCAAAACTTTGGGGGGTATGATATCCTGTTTTGACTTCGTATTGGTTGGCTCGTGAATTATGATTTTAGTTGAATTGTCTTGCGTATTGAATAGTATTTACCTTTGTTTACAAATAAGTTGAAAATTGTTACAAAATTTTGTTCACAAGCACTTATTGTTTTGTTTAGAATAAAGAGTAATAAGACGGGGTCTTATTTAAAGTCCTTCGTTCAGAAAATAGTTAACAAACGACTCTAGACTACCAAGAGAGACACATTCTCCTTGTAAGTAATAAGTTGTAGTAAACATGAGTACTAAAATCTTTGGCATTGTACTAGTAAGAAGGCTGCTCCGCCAATCAGCGTTAATGTTTTGGGATAGGGAGGTTAATTAGTTAATTACATGATGGCTATGAAGTTTGGAAACACATGCCATGCTTGGATGACGGGGTTTTATAATGGATCCTACACAAATATGGTTCTGGGTGTTGAAATAGGAGCTGCATTAAGTCAGCATTAATTGAATATATATGGATTAGATGCCACGTTATATTAAGGAAGAAGAAGTTAACGTGACTAACGTCTATAGGTGGTATAAAAAGAGGCTGTGTTAGTCAGCATCAAGGGAAATATAAGGAGCTAGTTAATTGAGAGTGGAAGTTAATGGGGCTGTAGATAGCAGTACATATGGTTTAGTGCAAGGTTAGATACGCCCATGAATGGGGATGCTTATAATGGAATGTGAGGAGATAAATATAGGAGCTGTGATAAACAGCGTTAATTGGTTTAAAGTATGTTCATACGAAATGAACATTGTCGATATTATATTATGGTTTTATGATTGAACATGAGCCAAGTGAAATATAGTCATTAATAGGTGTGGATGGCAGCACGAAAGAGTAATAAGACGGGGCCTTATTTAAAGTCCTTCGTTCAGAAAATAGTTACCAAACGACTCTAGACTACCAAGAGAGACACATTCTCCTTGTAAGTAATAAGTTGTAGTAAACATGAGTACTAAAATCTTTGGCATTGTGCTAGTAAGAAGGCTGCTCCGCCAATCAGCGTTAATGTTTTGGGATAGGGAGGTTAATTAGTTAATTACATGATGGCTATGAAGTTTGGAAACACATGCCATGCTTGGATGACGGGGTTTTATAATGGATCCTACACAAATATGGTTCTGGGTGTTGAAATAGGAGCTGCATTAAGTCAGCATTAATTGAATATATATGGATTAGATGCCACGTTATATTAAGGAAGAAGAAGTTAACGTGACTAACGTCTATAGGTGGTATAAAAAGAGGCTGTGTTAGTCAGCATCAAGGGAAATATAAGGAGCTAGTTAATTGAGAGTGGACATTAATGGGGCTGTAGATAGCAGTACATATGGTTTAGTGCAAGGTTAGATACGCCCATGAACGGGGATGCTTATAATGGAATGTGAGGAGATAAATATAGGAGCTGTGATAAACAGCGTTAATTGGTTTAAAGTATGTTCATAAGAAATGAACATTGTCGATATTATTTTTATGGTTTTATGATTGAACATGAGCCAAGTGAAATATAGTCATTAATAGGTGTGGATGGCAGCACGAATATTAAGGAAGAAATTTTGGATCGACTTAATTTATAACAAACAGAAGCATATTTTCATGCATTATAAGATACGTTTTTAAAACTTTATTTATAAAGTTTTTGTGTTTGCAAGGGAGGTAAATGTGATTGCTTTCTGACTACTTCTTTATATCTTTATAACTGGGTGCGCAACCCATCTTTTCTGTCTATCCTGTGATTTGGATGTTGAGAGAAAATGAGAAGTTACATAACGCATGATAAGTTTCAAATTATATACCAACGATTTTGATGAATATATGAAATGAAATATCCTTATGAACTATGTTTTTAATTGAAACCTTGTAGGCTCATATACAGAAACGAAGAAGAAGTATCACTTCACGAAGGTCTATAACATAGCGGTTAGCTATAAGAAATAAGTGGAGAATTGGACTCGAAGGAGTAGAAATAAAGTTCATTGGTTAAGAGTGGGTTAGTTTAAGATGGGTTAGAGAAATAATATGGGGGTTAAGGTTTTAGTGAGGGAAATGATAAGTAGAATAAGTAGGTTAGGGATTAAGACTTTTCAAGAAAAGTCTTCTTAAAGAAATGGAGGAATGTAACAGAGCACCATCTCTGTTAGTAGCTTAGGAGGGGATGATGTGCAAAGACTAGGCACGGTTGAGCATCCTATGGAAACGTAACTAAGGACGCTCAAGCCGTGACGCGGGGGGTAGAGAAATTAGTTACGGCTGGACTTTGAATTGACAACATCGTTTGCTTATAATAGAAAACCTCTTGTATCCTGTTATATATATTCTGATATATTTCGTCAAATAAAACTTATGAAAACTACAACCGGGACTTCATTTATATACATCTTATCACTGTCCCTGTACTGTTACATTACGTCACATACCTACCGGAAAAAATTTCGAGCAGCGAAACGAGAACCGGGGGAGTTGTTTGCCGCCTACAGTTTGCGTCTAACATCCTATCTCCATAAGTGGATGGATTTGGCTGGGTTCGCACATGACTATGAGAGTCTGGAAGAGCTCATGGTGGTCGACCAGCTGAAGAAGCATATGTCGAAACCTCTCAGGACATTCCTGGTAGAACAAGGAGCGGAACGTATTGACCTTGTGACAAAATTAGTAGAACGGTTCGTCGAGGTACTTGGGGAGTGAGGAGAAAACCTTTCCACCTACACCAAAAGTCAGGAGAAACATGACAAGAAGAAACCCAAAAACTCAGGAACAAAAAAGGGGGAACCTTATGTAAAAACTCCAGAGGATAGTTCAGAGAAGACGCAGGAGGGAAGCAAGAGCACTTCGAGCTCCACACCAAGACGACCGTGGTCGGAGAAGTGGATTGTCCAAGGGGATTGTCACGGCAAATGCCAAGGTCAACAAGGAAGCTCGCCACCAGGAGAGCTCACTCAAGTCCGGCACTAGAAAATCTAGGACAGGGAAATGGTGCAACCAATGCAAGTCAAACATGCACAATGCTATTGACTGCAAAGGAAAGTCAGGAGATTCTCAATTCTTCGTGTGCCCCAAGAAACCTAAGGTGGAGCCAACCAAACAGGTCGAGGCCGAGGAAGAGACTCCAGACCAGGAAAAACCACCTGTAGTGGAATTGGTAGAGGTCTGTCTGTCTGTCTGTCTGTGTTCGGCCCTTTCCCGTTCCCGTTAAAAATATAGATATAATAGAAGAATAGATTGTTAGATTGATAGTAGAAAATATGATTGGAAGAGATCAATCTTCATTCCAATAACTAAAAAGGGCAACGTGAAAGTACTGAAAGTAAACTTACCAAGAAATCACGAACAGCCAATAAATTGTGAGCGGTGAGTTGACTGCAGAGTACTGCAAAGGATATGCAACTAACTTTCTCTCATAAAAAATAACATTTTTTTTTAAAAGAACGAAAATCTTTATTTTCAAAGAGTTAAGAATTGGGCACGCAGGCCCGTCCTACATTCTGCTTTTCTTCTTTGTTTCCTCTCATACATTCTTTCATTCAACATTTCTTATGAAGCAATTCTTTGACAACAAAAGAACAATAAGCATTGAAACGAATGCAAAATAAGCAATAATACATGACTCTTTGAGGCAATGTTTAACATGGGCATCATAAATACCCAACGTGGGTGTAACGTGCCATACATATGGGAATGTTTAAACAAAAATTACATTACACAGAAGAGAAAAATACATTAAATTTGATGTGGAAATGAAATAAAGAAGAGTAAAACAGCTAATGTGCTGTTGAAGAAAAATAAAAAGATGAGTTAGTACATTTTCACGTATTTAAAATATATGCATTATTTTTTATGAAAACTTTCAAAATGCCTTAAAGATTTTATCATTATATATTATAATGCATATGCCTGTAGATAACTGTAGATAAACATTTTATAAAACTGTTAGAAAAATGCAACAATTATTTAAATTGCATATATAGTAATGCTACTAAATGTTGTGTCCCTTGCTATAACTGTTCTTTAGTTAAGTCCCCTTGCTGTATATTAATTATAATGCAATTAAAAAATTAAATTCTATTACGTAAATAATTGTTTGTAAACTAACAAACTATGCCAGTTGGCTGCTATGGACTGAAAAGAAGATCTGTAGACAATTTCATCTCAATCGGATGGGCCGTTCGCGAATAAATATAGTACATACTTCCATACATACATACACTGTCTTTTATATATATATATATATATATATATATATATATATATATATATATATATATATATATATATATATATATATATATATATATATATATATGTATATATATATATATATATATATATATATATATATATATATATATATATATATATAGGGTTCATACTTTCTAACACATCAAAACAAAATGTATGCATATCATTTACGCTGTCAACATCAGCATCTTTCAGCTGATTGTCGAATTGTTGGCAAGATTATGCTCAGTAGTCTGCCATTGCTTTCTGAGCAACCGGCTTCCATAACCCGTAAGTTACGGACGCGTTTAGAACCGCTACCGATTCTCGCCATCGTCACGTTACTCACGAGAGTATACGGGGTTACGGAGAAAGTTGCTAACTTCTTGGCCAGGGAGACCGGCTTTAACACATATAATCTGTGATATTATGTGTGTTGAAAGCTGGTATAATTTTACCTTCTAATGACTCCTACCAATTCATTCATTCATTCATTCATTCATTTATTCATTCATTCATTCATTTATTCATTCATTTATTCATTCATTCATTCATCCATTCATTTATTCAGTAGCATGACCTTCACAGAACCTCGCACCCATAACAACCTTCAGGAAAACCTCTCAACCATAAGCAAGATGTTCCGCGTCGGATACACTCATCTGGAGATCATCTGCCACATCCTGCACCCATCTTCTCTTTGGCCTTTCTCTTCCTCTCTTCCCAGGCATATACCGCTCCAATATTGTTCTCTCCAAAATTTCGTGACGTTTCAAGTGACCAAAATATTTAAGTTTTCTTTGTTTTATCGTCTTTAATAGCCAACCTTCTTCAATGTTCAGCTCGTGAAGTATCGATGCATTTGTTCTTTTCTTTACCCAAGATATTCCTAGAACTCGTCTATAACATTTATATTCAAAGGCATTTATGCGCTGTTCAGCTTGTTTAGTAAATATCAATTTCTCACAGGCGTATGTTGCAATAGGAAACATACTAATTATGATCTAAAATTGTCTCTAAAAATGAACTTGAGCACGCACGATATGAGTTATTGTCATGGAAACACAGAGAGTGTCACTTGTTATGATAAGATGAATGCACAAAAGTCACTGTCTCTTGACATGAC